>JACCIX010000718.1:0-66449 GCA_025506515.1 Flaveria trinervia
AGCAGACTCCAAGGCCATAAGAGCAAGGTTTCCAAAAGGATTGTCACCACCATGTTGACCAGCACCAAAAAACAGTTGTTCATGACCAGACATATCATCTGGTAAACTGCTCCAGTCAACAACTCCTGGGGTGAAAAAGCTGTGTTGTTGAGGTTGAGATTGTTGATGAGATTGGGAAGGTTAAGGCTCAGGAAGATCAGGTGGTTGTTGAGGAATGGGTACTTGAACTTGACTGGTTTGTGGCATGTAATAGCAGGGATATGGATATGGCATTGACCCTGAGGGACAAAATGTGCAGGAGATAGAGGTTGTGATTGATGACCAGAACTAGCAGGATGTTGCCCTTTGTTTTGTTGAATATTACTTGGAAGAGTCACAAAGGGTGCAGGGGAGTTAGATCCAAATGATCTACACTCTCTTGCAAAGTGCCCAAGCCTATGGCATTTGTGACAACCTCAACTTACTCTTATCAAAACCAACTTTGGTTTTTCCAGAGAGTCCAAGGAATTTCCTACCAGTTCTCTTGTAGAACTTCTGAGATATGATATTAATCAAGGCCATTTGGCTCAGAATATCCATCTCTTCTTAAGTCATCATCAGCTATACCTCTCAAATCATCCGTAATAACGCACAAATTGTCACTATTACAGCCTGACTGACTATCAACACTCACAATGCATGATGAGAACTGTTTGAAGAGAAATCTATATGCACATGATATTACTTCTGATGCAGCATATTCTGACTCATGACCGACCAAGGCAGTGTTCCCTGGTACAAAGTCTTCAGTGAGCTTTCTGATGATGCCAGATTCCTTTTCTGCTCTATCTCTCTTTTAAATTGTAGTTTCCATAAGTTGGGTGAGAGATAGGCTATCCAGATTTGCATTAGAGCGTAGGAAACTGTATATATGTGTCCCATCTCTCAAGCAGTGATCTGAGGAATCTGTGGTTCATCTGGCTATTAGTGTATTCATGTTTGACCATTTTCATCTCAGAGATCAAACATGAAAAACGCTCAAACTGTTGAGTCAGAGTCTCACCCTTCCTATGAGCAAATGTCTCATATTGTTGGGCAAGTATTTCCCTATTGTTTGCTAAGACCTCATCAGTACCACCAAATTGTTCTTTCAGTGCCTTCCAGAGGTCATGAGCAGTTTCATGATGCATAAGCCCAGAATAGATTTCATTAGGCAGTGCCATGGCCAAAATTCCATGAGCTTTAGCATTAATCTCAAACAGTTTTCAATCCTCATCAGAGTATTGTTCCTTCTTTCGAAACCATTTGGTGGTTTTTCGGATTGTTCACCATAGGCTTATGTGGACCATGTACCACAGATGTCCAACAACCTGAACTGTTAACAGACAGGTGATGGAGCATTCTTCGTTGCCATATGTTATACTCAGTCCTAACCAGCATCGGAGGCTTGGTTGAGGAACCAGTATTGTGAGGGTCATTAGAAGGAGTAGTCATATTCAGAATTCAGACAAATTCAAGGTAAATAAAGTAAATCTAGCTCAAAACCACTTAGAACCTCAAACAAAATGGCCAGAAGAAACAGAAACTCAATCTCTATAAACGATTCTTGCAAATTTGCTAATTCGATCAAACGTAGATAGCAAAAGAAGAGTTTCAATGATCAATTATTAAATCAATCAATGATTAACAGCTCTGATAACATTTGTTAGGATCTCGGCATCTAGTTTGATCAATTAGATTGGATTTGCAGCGGAATGAGCCCACGAATTAACAAATTTAAACAGAACACACGAAATTTATCAATGAAACAGTGTTGTTATAGAGAGAGAATTTCTGCCAAAAGGAATATATTCATTCAATACACGCTTCGGCTGGCTTCCACACACCGTTACAATTAGGTCATCTTTCCTTTTATAAGGGAAGCTGACGTCAGCTGATGCCACTTGATAGTGACATCTAACTGTTATTTAACTACTGAAAGTTAACACAACTATTAAAGATGTCAAACAGCTGACATCTTCTTACAAAAATACCAAGTCTTAACTATCACTACAACTACTGAAAAGAAACTACTGAAACAACAACGACTGAAGAACATGCTCTTCAGTCGTTTTACAAGTACTGAAATAGAAAAGAAACTACTGAAAGGAAACCGTCACAACAACTGGAGAATGCTTCTTCAGTTGTTGTGACAAACTTTGAAGGCTTCAGTACTTGGACTTCTTGAACTTCAGTTGTTGTCATCAGCTGATGTCTTCAGATGTGTCTTCAATCTTTGTACTTAAGCTGTTGATCTTCAGTACTTTAGTCTTCAGTTGTTGATCTTCAGACTTTGGTCTTCAGCTATTGAAGTCTTTAGCTGTTGATCTTCAGACTTTGGTCTTCAGCTGTTGAAGTCTTCAGTACTTTAGTCTTCAGCTGTTGATCTTCAGACTTTCGTCTTCATCTGTTGAAGTCTTCAGTACTATAGTCTTCAGTTGTTGATCTTCAGACTTTGTCAAACAGCTGATCAAGTCTTGAGCAATTGTTGTGATGTCTTGTGGCACTTAAAGGTTTTTCTGATCTGGCTCATTGGTTCTTTTGGTCCAACACTTCTCTCTTGGAGGCTGGACATTCAAGAGAATCATCTTCCTCTTCTCATCCTTACTACAACATCTTGTTCTTGAAAGGTAGTTTCAAGAACACCCTATGGTTGCATTTTCGTTCATGATAGCATTTCATTTCACATATATATATGATCCTTGTTCTTGGGTTTTGTTTTGGTTTAAAATGGTCCAAATTTCAGATTGTTAACCACACATTAAACCCTAATATCCTCTGAGTTTTAATACTTTAAGTTGTTAAACTAGCTTTGATTAACATGTTACAAAACCCAACAATGGCATCTAGAGCCGGTTATGTGGAATACTTGCTTCAAAAGTTCATAAAAAGTTAGTTTTCATGGACTTCTTCAACCCATTAGGGCTGTTTTATTTGGATGATTGAATCCTTATGTTTCAAGGTTTTATCTTACATGCTTTAGTATAAACCTTGAAAGATTAACATCAAATGGTTGATTGTGCTGTTTGGACAAAACCCTAATGTTTTGGTTCATGTTGGCGAGAACATTAAGGTTATTAAAAGGGGTTCATTGTTGTTCTTGAATGTTGTATATGATACATATTTTGGTGCATAACATAGTCTTGACCTTATGTGGTTTGGATTTGGTTGATTGTGGTTTGTCATGTTGGTTTTGATTCTTGAAAGGGATGTAATATTTTGTTTGTATTTTGGGTTGTAATTTATTTATTAATTGGTTATGTAATATATAGATTAGGTGCATTTCTTTTATTAGAAGAAATGTATTAGGATATGATTTTGTAAAAGAAGATGCACAAGATGAAGACCTAAAAGGAAGGACACAAAAGACATGGACACTTGAAGCTTTTGGATGTGGATTCAAGTGGGAGTTCATGGACACATATGATGTGTAATTGTTAACCCTTAGGAAAGACCTTATGACAACACTTGTGATGGCAAACAAGTGTATTCAACTTAGTGGCTACGGTTATGCACTCATGTTTGTATGATTATGATTGTTTGATTGTTTGTTGTATGGTTGTTGTTTTATATTTGGATATGCATAAAAAACTCATTAACAAACTTAACAAGCTGAAAATTGATGGTTCTTTATCATTAAGTGATTAATAAAAGATTATTAAAATGATTAATGATATTAATAAAAGGGGTTTTATTAAAAATGAACTATAGGGAACCTTGTATTTGAAAGCATGCAAATATAAAGTACATAGAGTTTTTGAACTTGTATTATGAAAACTTAAAATTTCTTTTATAAACAAGTTAAACGCCATCCTTTTGCACAACACTTGAGTCACTTGAAAACTCTTAATGGGATAAAGGTCACCTAACCATTTTGAGGGAACTTGTGATTTGAGGTGGGGATACCATATTTGTGGGATAAAGGTCACCTAACCACTTATGTTGGAAAACCCACATGTGTGTGTAAGTAGGGTAACTTGATTTGCAAACCATGTTTAATAGATCACCTACAATGTGGTTTACGAAGGTGTTTATGGGATAAACATGCCGACCACACATATGATGTTTAAGTCGATCCCATACCCTAGAAGTTGCAAAGGGTTGCAATTGTCAAAACATTGATTACCTTGTTAATTTAAATAATGGGATAAAGGTCACTTCCTAAATTCATCATCTTAACTGGATCCATCTGTATCAATGAATATGACTAACTTTGAATCATCTATTCCAATTGAATCTATTACAACAACAAGAATTCATAAGACTCATCCAATAAACAACATAATTAGAGGCCTTAATGAAAGAACCACAAGAAGCCAAGGGGAAGTTGCAAACATTTGTTTGTACAATTGTTTTCTTTCATAAGTTGTTCCTCCAAACATCACAACTGCACTAAAAGATAATAGTTGAATTAAAACTATGCAGGAAGCGCTTCAGCAATTCAGAAAGCAGAAAGTCCGAAATCTAATTGATCTATCTAAAAGGGAACATCCAATTAGCACAAGGTGGCTCTTCAAAAAAAACTAGATCACACACATTCATTGTGAGAAACAAAGATAGGCTGATTGCACAAGGTTATACTCAAGAACATTGGATAGACTATGATGAAGTTTTTGCACTAGTTGCAAAAGTTGAAGCCATAAGAGTATTCCTGGCCTATGATTCATATAAGAAGTTCACAATTTATCAAATGGATGTCAAGTGTGACTTCTTATATGTGAAAATTGATGAAGAGGTCTATGTACCTCAACCTCCTTGTTTTGAAGATCCTGACTACCCACATAGGGTATACAAGCTTGACAAAGCTTTGTATGGTCTTGATAAAGCACCAAGAAAGTGGTATGAAACATTATCATCTTTCTTGCTCAAGCATGGATATAAAAGGGGAACTATTGATCACACTCTCTTTCTTAAGCAAGAACATCAAGACCTCTTAGTTGTTCAAAAAAATGTAGATGACATTATGTAGATGATTGTGTGGTACCTTTGAAGAGCTCATGAAATCTGAGTTTCAGATATGTGCAATAGGATAATTAACTTTCTTCTTTGCTCTCCAAGTTCATAAGAAAATAGATGGCATATTTATCAATCAAGAGATGTGTATTCATCAAATTTTGAAGAAGTACAATCTTGCTTATACATTTTCATACAAAACACCTGCTTCAACAATTGACAAGATTGTACCTGATCCTGTAGAAGAATCTATTGATAAAAGATTGTATAGATCAATGATAGGATCTCTTATGTATTTAACTACCAACAGACTTGACATAATGTTCGCTCTTTGTGTCTATGCTAGGTACCAATCAGATCCAAACGAGTCTTATCTGATTGCTATTAAGAGGATCTTCAAATATTTAAAAGGGAAACCTGCCCTTGGACTTTGGTATCCAAAGTATGATGACTTCTCCCTCTACTCATATTTAGATAGTGACATTGGAGGATGCAACAACAACAAAAAATCCATAACCAGTGGATGTCAATTTACAGGACAAACACTTATTTCATGGCAGTGCAAAAAAGCAAACAAATCTATCTATATCCACAGCTGAGGATGGGTACATAGCTGCTTTAGCTGGTTGCTCTCAAGTCCTTTGGTTGCAAAACCAATTGCTTGATTATGGTTACAATTTCCTTCAAACTCCAATTCATATTGATAACTCAGCTGCTATGTTTATCATTGCTAATCTAGTTCAACATAGTAAAACAAAGCATATTGAAATCAGATACCATTTTCTAAGAGATTGCTCAAAAAATGTTTTAATTATGTTAGTCAAAATGGATACAACTAATCATCTTGGTTACTTATTCACTATAGCCTTTGATTTAGTTATATTTAACGTCTAATTGAGTATTTGGGCATGATTAACTAAGATTAATCATCATCAACAAAGCAAAGCATGCGACTGTCCTTGTAAATAGTAATAAATAAAACCCAAAAGACATTGAGAAAAACAAACAAAAATACAAAAAATATTGTCTTTCTTTATTGTGACTTTTGCTCTAGCATTATATATGTATGTGAAATGATAGTACACTATGCCTTTGCTTACTTCCTGAGTTCTTAACTTACTGATTAGAAGTACTGTGTTATGTGAGTAGGTTCATCTTGATTGGAAAATACACTAAGCAGATATGTTGGACCAAAAAAAAACAATGAGCCTCATCAGAAAAACCTCTAAGTCCCACAGACATTACAACTGCTAAAGAAGATCATAGCAGCTGAAGACATCAGCTGATTACAAGGTCTGAAGATAAGATTTGAAAATTTCTACTGAAGAAAAAGTCTGAAAGTAAAGTACTAAAGACAAAGTCTGAATGTAAAGTACTGAAGACAAAGTCTGAAAGTAAAGTACTGAAGACAAAGTCTAAAGCTATTAACTGAAGACAACATCTGAAGTAAAAGTCTGAAGAACAAAGTCTGAAGACAAAGACTGAAGACCAGAGTGATCAGTAGTTGTCACAGGAGCTGAAGTTATTAACTTCAGTAGTTGTGATGGTTTTCCTCTTCATTACTTGTAATTTACCTTTTCAGTAGTTTATAGTTTCAGTAGTTTTAGTTCAGTAGTTTTATGTTTTGTACTTAGCATTCTCTGAGATGTGATCAGTTGTTGAGAACATTCTCAGTAGTTTGCATAGTTTCAGTTGTTGTATAATTCTGTTAGATGTCACTATCAAGTGACATCAGCAGACCTCATATTCCTTATATAAGGAATGTTGACCTAATTGTAACGTGTGACATTCAACCACCACGAAAGTATTTGAATGAAATATTCTTTTGCAGAATTCTCTCCTCTATAACCGTGTGCTTTTCTATTGAATATCAATTGAGTTCTTGCTAAATTGTCTAATTCATTGTTCGAATTTCCGCTGCAATCCACTCTAATTGATCAAACTTAGATCACTGATCCTAACAAATGGTATCAGAGCTAGTTAATCATTGATCGATTTAACAATTGATCATTGAAACTGCTATTTCGATATCTAAGTTTGATCAAATTAGTATATTTGCAAGAATTTATTATAGAGATTGAATTTCTGCTGCTTTCGGTTATTTGCTTTTAGATTTCTCTTGGTTCATATTGTGTTTGTTGTGTTTTGCGCTAAATCAGTTAAAACTTAATTGAATTTGATTGAATTTGAGAATGACTACTCCTTCTAATGAACCTCACAATACTGGTTCCTCAACCAAGCCTCCGATGTTGGTTAGGATTGAGTATAATATATGGCAACGAAGAATTCTCCATCACCTGTCTGTTAACAGTTCAGGTTGTTGGACATCTATGGTACATGGTCCACACAAACCTATGGTGAACAATCCGGAAACTAACCAAATGGTTCCGAAGAAGAAGGAACAATACTCAGATGAGGATCGAAAACTGTTTGTGATTGATGCTAAAGCACATGGAATTCTGGCCATGGCACTGCCGAATGAAATCTATTCTGGGCTTATGCATCATGAAACTGCTCATGACCTCTGGAATGCATTGAAAGAACAATTTGGTGAAACAGATGAGGTCTTAGCAAACAACAGAGAAATCCTTGCCCAACAATATGAGACACTCTCTCATAGGAATGGTGAGACACTAACTCAACAGTTTGAGCGTTTTTCCTGTTTGATCTCTGAGCTGAAATGGTCAAACATGAATACACTAATAGCCAGATGAACAACAGATTCCTCAGATCACTCCCTGAGAGATAGGACACATATACCATTGTCCTACGCTCCAGTGCAAATCTGGATAGCCTATCTCTTACCCAACTCCATGGGAAACTGCTTACATTTGAAAGAGAGATAGAGCATAAATGGAAACTGGCCTCATCAGGAAAGCTCACTGATGACTTTGTACCAGGGAACACTGCCTTGGTTGGTTATGAGTCAGAATATGCTGCATCTGAAAGCAATTATGATGAGCATATAGATTTCTCTTCAAATAGTTCTGATCATGCATTTGTTAGTGTTGATAGTCAGTCAGGCTATAATAATGACAACTTGTGCTTCATTATGGATGATTTGAAAGGTATTGCTGATGATGACCTAGAAGAGATGGATATTTTAAGCCAAATGGCCTTGATTAATATTAGATCTTAAAAGTTCTACAAGAGAACTGGCAGGAAATTTCCAGGACTCTCTGGCAAAACCAAAGTAGGTTTTGACAAGAGTAAGTTGAGGTGTCACAAATGCCACAGGCTTGGGCACTTTGCTAGAGAGTGTAGATCAATTAACTCTAACTCCTTTGCACCCTTTGTGACTTTTCCAAGCAATAGTTCACAAAACAAAGGGCAACATCCTGCTAGTTCTGGTCATCACTCACAACCTATATCTCATGCATATTTTGTACCTCAGGGTCCAATGCCATATCCATATCCTTGCTATTACATGCCACAACCAAATCAACTTCAAGTTCCTATTGCACAACAACCTCAAGCCTTACCTGAGCCTCAACCATCTCAACCATCTCAATCACAACCTCATCATAGCTTCTTCACGCCTGGTGCTGTTGACTGGAGCAGTCTACCAGATGATCTTTCTGGTAGTGAGCAATTATTTGCTAGTGATGCTCAACATGGTGGTGAAAATCCTTTTGGGAATCTTGCTCTAATGGCCCTAGAGTCTACTGAGGGTTCATGCTCCAATGCATCTTCATCACAGGTAACCCTGGTATCCTCTGAGGCTAAAGCCAAGCTATGTTCTGAATCTTGCATAGCTGTATTTATCTCTATAAGAGAGGCAAATGTAGCTTTAATAAATCAAAATCTTGGGCTTGAGCAAACCCTTTCCAAAAGAAAAGCTGAGTATGAGTCTGTCCTTAAAGATAAAGATGATGAGATTTATAAGCTTAGATGCCAATTAAATGATGAAAAGGCTAAGCTAGAGGTCATTCTTGAGAACCACAGAGATCTCAAAGAAACACTTGCAGCTACCCAAGTTGAGTGTGACCGCTGGGTATCATCCTGCAAGGGATTTGAAATGCTGCTCAGCAAGCAATCTGCTTCGAATGTGAAGTTTGGAATAGGTTACAACCACATTGCACCACCTACAGATTTTACTCCAAAACCAATAGTAAAATCTGAAGGTGAAAGTAATTTCCAAACCACATCATCATGTGCATCATCCTCAAATGATCACCCAAAATCACAAGATGAAATCAGTGTTGATACCTCAGCAAATCAATTGGCTGATGGGTTAACTACTCATAAGCACATGAAGTTGAGTACTTCAGATGTTGTCCCTCAAAGTACCTCAAGTACTGAAGGGCAAGTCACAACATCTAAAAACATTTCAAATCAACTGAAATAAAAGGATTAACAACTGCTAAGGAATCTATCATACGGTCTTTCAGGACGGATAGTGAACAGCTGAAGAACAAGTCTTCAGTTGTTACAGATCCTTTTGTACGTAACACAAGTACTGAAAGGAGGAAAGTACCGAAGATCACACCTTCAGTAGTTTCCACTTCAGCAGTTGATCAATCCAAGATGAAGAATAAGCCATGTGAAATATGTCGTAAATTCAATCATCTTTCTCATGAAAGTTGGTACAAAAAGGGTTCCAAACTCAACAAAGATAAGCTCATTAAAATTCAGATGGATAAAATGAAAAATGAGTTTGAGACCAAGTTTGTACCACAATCATCTCAATGTGATAAACCCAAGGCTTCACCCAAATCCAAAAAGAAGGATAGGGTTTATCATAAAAGAGCTGACAATGTTCCTCATGATAAAAATCAGACTAAGTTATGAATTTCAAGGAGGAAATGGTGGGCCACAGGAACTCATCAAAAACAAGTACTGATGTGTCACAAGAGCTGAAAGCTTTAGCTATAAATCAGACATAACTTGTTATGATGGTTCAGCATTTGTTGGGGAGAGTTAACAAACTAGATGCACCTGTGATCAAACCACTGAAAAGGTATTCCAAGCCCAAATCCAAGGAATCCATTTTAGCACCATCTCCACCTTCATCAGTTGTTAATCATGAGAAACAAGTTAGGGTTAAATCTGTTGATGAAAACCGACCCAAAACCAAAAAGGTTTGGGTCTCAAAACCTAACTACTTCCTTGTGATGATTGTAGGGTTCTTTAGCATGTCCAAGGAGCATCTGGTATGTAGACAGTGGAGGATCTATGCATATGACAGGGAGTAGTTCTCTTCTTAATGACTACTCTCAAGGAAAGAAGGGATTTGTTTCATTTGGAAATGATGCTAAGGGTTACATCATCGGGAAAGGATATGTGTCTAATGGAGAACTCGGATTTGATGATGTTAACCATGTGGAGAATCTCAAGTATAATCTACTGAGTGTTAGTCAGATGTGTGATAAAGGGCATGTTGCACTTTTCAAAAGCCAGAACTACAGGATTCTGTCTTCCCAAGTTCTAAGGCTGATTGACAAGGCATGGATGAACATACTCTCCTGATAGCCAAAGGATTGGAAGAGATATGCTTTGGATTTGTCAAAGAAGATTTATTTGAAGGGTCATCCTTGCTTGTTCTCTAAGCCTCTCCTAAAGAATCTAAATTGTGGCACAGAAGGCTGGGTCATGTAAATCTCAAAAACATGAATCAGCTGATCCACAATAGTTTAGTGAGAGGTCTACCAATAAAGGAGTTCCACTGTGATGAAACCTGCACTGCTTGTTTGAAAGGAAAACAACACAAAGTCTCATTCCCTCCTATTGAAGAACTTAAGTCCACTGCCTGCTTGCAGTTACTGCACATGGATCTATTTGAACCTGTGAGAGTGATGAGCATGGCAAAGAAGAAATACTGTCTGGTAATTGTGGATGATTACTCCAGATTTGTATGGACTTTCTTCTTACATTCAAAGGATGAGGTTGTTCAGATGATTATAAACTTTGTGTTGTATGTTGAGAAGCAGTATTCCTATCAGTCAAGTGTATAAGGAGTGATAATGGAATAGAATTCAAAAACCATACACTTGATGATTTTTATCTCTCAAAGGGAATCAAGAGGTAGTTTAGCATCCCAAGGACTCCAGAACAAAATGGAGTAGTGGAGAGAAAGAACAAGACCCTAATTGAAGCTGCAAGGTCCATGTTAGCTGACTCTGGTTTGCCATTGACCTTTTTGGCTGAAGCTGTCAACACAGCTTGCTATGTGCAGAATAGAGTTCTAGTAAATCAGAGGTTGATGAAGACTCCATATGAAGTTCTACATCATTTGGCTCCTCTAATTTCATACTTCAAAGCATTTGGGTGTCCTTGTTCATTCTCAACACAAAGGTTCAACTCCACAAATTTGATCCTAAGGTGGATGCAGGGTATTTTGTAGGATATTCATCCACATGCAAGGCTTATAGAGTCTTCAACTGTACAACAAAGATAGTTGAAGAAACCTTGCATGTGAAGTTCAATGAATCTCCTAAGGATAAAATTCCACAAAACACTATGGAGTTGTTTGATCTGGATATACTGCAATATGTTCCTTATCAACCTCCAGTTGTTGCACATCATGTGAATAAATCATCTTCTGCAGCAAGTCTTCCACCTCGTGGTACTGAAGATGATGATGATATCAGTACTCACCTTTTCAAGTTTAGTGATCAACTGCCTGAGTCCATGAAACTTGATGTTCCGGTAGCTTCAGCAGCTCCATCTACAACAAATGCTGATGAGATTTCTGACTCCTCTACATCATTTGAATTGCCATCTCATCCTGGTTTCCTGAGTCTGGATCAACATCTGCTACTGCTAAACCTGCTACAAACACTTGCACTGATCTTATAGTGTACCAAGAGCTGAAGAATCACCCCATGTCTCAAATCATTGGTGATATCAATGCTGGTGTCTCAACCAGGAGTCAATTGCCCAACTTCTGCTTCTATGCTCTCTTCATCAGTCTGCTAGAGCCAAAGAACTATCATGTTGCTTTAAGAGACAATGGATGGGTTGAAGCCATGCATCTTGAGCTACTTCAGTTCAAAAAGCAGCAAGTGTGGGAACTAGTTCCTCGACCCCTAGGTAAGTGTGCAATAGGCACTAAGTGGGTGTTTAGGAATAAAACTGATGAAAATGGGCTTATTGTCAAGAACAAGGCTAGATTGGTTGTACAAGGGTTTTCACAAGAAGAAGGTATTGATTATGATGAAACCTTTGCCCTGTAGCCAGACTGGAAGCAATTAGATTGTTCTTAGCCTATGCTGCTTTCCACAATCTTAAAGTTTTTCAAATGGATGTCAACAGTGCCTTTTTATATGGAAAAATAAAAGAAGAGGTTTATGTGTGTCAACCACCAGGTTTTGAGGATAATAAACATCCTGATTGGGTGTATAAACTTGATAAGGCTCCTTATGGGTTGAACCAAGCTCCTAGAGCCTGGTATGAAACACTTTCAAATTTTCTTCTTCAAAATAATTTCACTAGAGGCTCCAGAGATAAAACTTTGTTTGTTACGAAAATAGATCAGCATAAGCTACTTGTTCAAATTTATGTTGATGATATAATTTTTGCATCCTCTAATCCCTAGTTGTGTGATGATTTTACAAGTTTAATGAAACAAAAGTTTGAAATGAGTGCAATGGGCGAATTACAGTTCTTTCTAGGCTTGAAAATCAAACAAAAGGCTGATGGAACCGTCATTCATCAGTTGAAATATACAAAAAATCTTTTGAATAAGTTTGATTTACAAAACTGTAAGCCCTGTTTTACTCTCATGTGCAACACTACACAACTGGATGTAGATCAGAAAGGTAATGCTGTTGATGAAACACGTTACAGATGTATGATTGGGTCCTTGATGTACTTAACAGCTTCTAAACAGACATTATGTTTGCAACTTGTGTTGTGCTAGATTTCAGGCTGCTCCTAAAGAGTCTCATTTGATTGCAGTCGACAGGATCTTTAGATATCCGCAAGGTACACAATCTCTAGATCTTTGGTATTCCACTGGACACTCTTGCAAATTAGCTGCTTTCTCTGATAGTGACTATGCAGGGTGTAAGTTAACCAGAAAGTCAACTTCTGGTGGATGTCAATTCCTAGGCAACTGTTTGATTTCTTGGCAGAGTAAGAAACAAAAATCTGTTACTACATCCACTGCTGAAGCAGAGTACATTGATGCTGCAAGTTGTACATCTCAGGTACTCTGCCTTCAGAACCAATTACTGGATTATGGCATTACACGGACTAAGACTCTATTATTAATGGTTAGTGCTTCAGCTCTGTGTATTGCAATAATCTAGTCCAGCATCTAGGACCAAACATATAGAGATCAAACACCATTTTATTAGGGATTTTTTTTGAAAAAGGTCTAATTGATCCAAAGTTTGTGCCAAGTGCTGATGAGCTTGCAGATATATTCATTAAGCCTTTGGATAGTTCAACTTTCCAAAACCTTGTGTTAAGGCTTGGTATGCTGCAGCTAGAATAAGTGACAACTACTGATGTTCTCAGTAAACAAGTACTGATGACCATTAGTAAACATGTCAAAAATATGTACTGATTCTGTTAAAAGAAACTGAAGTAGTTATAAACTACCGATGTAGTTATAACTACTGATGTCAGCAAAAATAGATAAGTACTGATGTCCTATGAAACAACTGAAAACACTAAAAAGTCTAATGAGTAAGTGTTAAGGACAGTATGAAACAGCTGAAAAGCAATGAATTGACGAAAACTACTGATGAGAATTTTCTCTTTAGTCGTTTCCACAAACTACTGTTTCACCTTAAACAACTTATGACAAAACCATGTCTTCAGTAGTTTCAGAACTACTGATGACTAACACCAAGTCTCAGTTGTTTTCTACACCTGAAGACAAAACCAAGGTTTTCAGTAGTTTCATAACTACTGATGACTAAAACCAAGTCTTCAGTTGTTCTCAAATGTCTGATAGTTAAAACCAAGTCTTCAGTCTTTTCATACAACTGCTGACAACAACAACACTTTCAGTCGTTTTCTTTTCAGCTTTTTCTTAACCTATAAATACCTGCACTTATAGCCGAAGTTTCGTTTGCCGTTTTCTATCCTTTTCTCTCTCAACAATGGCAACCATGAAACTCAAACCTAGACACAACTGTGTTGCCTACCTCTCGAAATCGGCCTTTTGGAATAAATTTGATAATGCCCTCGATCTTATGGTGGATTCCCAATACCGAACCGCCTTTCTTTTGAATCCTACCATATACCCCGATTCCTTACACCAATTCTGGACCAACGTCTCTGTCACAACTGGTGAAAATGATAGCCAAATCACTCTCCAGTCGTTGGTTAACAAGAAACAGGTGGTCATCACCCCTGACATCATTCGCAAAACCCTAAATTTGCATGATGCCACATGTATTATAGAATACCCGAAAGGCACCGTTGATATGTCTTTCATCAACAACGGGTATGAAGGAGACTTAAGTGCTACAACCATTCTCAAAAAGCACTTCCATGATGCTGAAAGACTTATCTTCCACATGGTGAACGTGTGTCTTGTTCCAAAGACATCTTCATGGGATCAGATGTCCTCAAGATTGCAATAGGTATTGTACTCTATCTTTGAATGACAAAATCTAAATTTTTCTGAGATAGTGTTTATGGAACTAAAGGATCTGGCTCAGAAACCTGTGACAAACAGATGGCTACTATATCCCAGGTTTCTAATGGCCATAATTTTAAATAAATTAAAATCTGACGGCCTTGTTGGTCTTGGGGTCCCTCCTCCAGCTGTTTTAGCTGAGGTATACTCCAGACATAACTCTGACCCTACTCTCAAAGGGGCTGCCCGGCTGCTCAAACCCAAGCAGAGGGAACCCATAGCCTCCACCTCCAGATCTAAAGTCCCCACCAAACCCAAACCTCAAAAGCCCAAAAAGGCTACTCAGGGAGATGAGTCCCCTGTGGATACCCCTGTACCACCAATACAGGAAACACATACTGGTTCTAACCCCCAGTTATGTCAGACACTCAACCAGCTAACACCGCACAGGTATCCTGTTCATAGAATCCTGTTGCAACCAAATTTGGGGATACCACATTACTGGAACCTTTCTCAGTTGAAGGTTACCATTGAAGAGCATCTCTCACCCCGGGTGCAATCTGCTTCTGACCAATCTCCAACTGCAACGCCCCTTCCCGCTAACACTAGGAATAACTCAACAATTGTGGGGGAGGACCAAAATACTGCTGATAACCCACAGCACACAGGTTATAATGTTCAATCTCCAAGTGTAGAAGAGGAGGTTAGAACATCTGGTCAGGCTGCCACTTTTACAGATTCAGCAAATGAACAGGATGAAGTTGGTACCATATATAAGACCTCACCAGAGGCAACTGCCAATGAAGGACAAAGTCCTGAGGCAGGAAGTCCCCAGAACCAAGAACAAGAGGCACATGCATATACTGATCTACACTCAGGGCATGTACATCCTGATTTAATTAGGAGGTCAGATGATTCAGCAAAGACTAATGATGACCAGGGCTTTTTCTTTGATGTCTTAGCCCATAATACAATCCTAGAGACTGAGGTGAGCAGACTGAAAGAGATGCTAGCCAAAATGTCTCAGGATGAAAGTCCATCTATCCCCATTGACCCACAGATGGCACCTTCATTTGAAGGTTCACCAAACACACAACCAATACACTTAACTAAGCCACCAGCCACTCCTTTTGGCACCACCTCTCAGGTACAGAACTCCTCTGAGTAGATGGTTGCAACCTTTCAAAACTCCTTACCTCTCATCACTCCCATCATCACTGTGATAGTACATAAAGCCATTGACGAGAGGATCTCCTTAAATCCCCAATCACTTGTTGATGATGCTATGCAAAAGTCACTATCTGCCTTTCAATCCCCTGATCCCAATGCATCCAAAAAGGGGGAGACTACTAAGTCTAAGGCAGTAAAAGAAAGAAAGAGAAAGAGAGTGGTCGATGAGAAACAACAAGAAAAAGAAAAGGAGCTAAAGAAAGAGAAACAACTGATCACTTATAAAAGAAAGGAAAGTGTTGAAACACAAGAGCCTGTTGGAGAGAATTCCTTAGAAGATCTGGTTAAAGAAGCTGATGAAGCTCACAGCAGATCTATGGGCAGAATATAGACTAACTCTTTAGACAGGGCTTTGATAGAGCCACTTTAGACACTGAGATCAGAAGGCTGGAAGTTAAGGAAATACAAGAATGATCGGCTAGTTACAGTGTGATGGATAGGGAAAGGTTGGAGATAATGATCAGATTTATTGCAAAATACTGGGAAGATCATTGATTGAGATCAAATCATGTACCAGAGACAGTATTCTCGCAATAACCACCGGAATATGTTCTTCTGAAGCATTCAATAAGGGGTTAACTATAGAAGCATTGGATGAGGCAGGTGTTGGGAAGAGAACTGATATCGCCAAGCTCTCCAAAGCCAAACTTACCACAAAAATGCTAGATCAGCCTTCCCTAACTCCAACTCATAAACAACCAACTCCAAAACCTGCCAACCCTATCCCTAAACCAAAACCACTCATAACTCAACCCAAAAAACCAATTCCATTACCTCAAAAACCACCTCAAACCACACCCAATGATGCACCCAGAAGGAGGAGAAGGGTATTGAGGGTAAAAGAAGAAGAAGAAGAGGATGATAATGAAGATAGTCTGCCAATCTCTGCTGTTCTCAAACTTAAAAACACCTGAGCCCAGAAGTCAACAGATGATCACACCTGACTTGCAAATGCAAATGGTGAAAGTGAAGATTGAAGAAGCAGAACAACTGAAGCAGCATGATGAGCAATTTCTCAAAATGGTTGACAAGGACTTCCCTCAGTCCTCATCCATTCAAGAAATGAAGAAACAAGCTCTGAGGCTGTACACTCTTAGGCATACATTCTAACATCAAAGAGAAAGAGTGAGGATTTGGCCAGACCCCAGGGTAAGTTCCGAAATTCACAAGAAGAACATACCAAGTAGATATCATGGCCAAGTGAAAAAGACTTTGAATGCTGCAATTATGTTGGCCATGGTAGTCTCACCCTCGGAGATTATAGAAGAAATCAAGAGAGCACACAACTCAAAGACAACCCCTCATCTATACTTGAGAACAAAATGATCAAGAAGGGGTTGTTATACAAGAGACTTGAAGATCTTCAAAAGAGTGAACTCCAGTTGTTGCTAGAAGGCTCTCATCCAGATGAATTCGCATACAGAGAGATCACAACTGTTGAGTTAAAAAATGGGAAGACAATAAGGTATCTGTCTGAATATTATGACCCAGAGTTCTTCTTTGAGTGAGAAGCAGAAAAACTCACCAAGGAGGAACAAGTTGTTCTCCTTGAGGCCTATGCAAGAGAGTCTTACAGACTCATTAATGGGAATTAGGATTCATGGTTAGGACAAGACTCTATGTCCAGTTTCCCCAAGACAGAGTTCCTTTCCATACTTAGCCAATCAAACGATCAGAAACCTTTTCCCGGCCTGTGCTTACATGATTACCTCTGAAGCTGATCAAGAGGGTGTTCCTGCCAAAGAATAAGTGGGATCATCAATAAACCTAGAGGTTTTGGCTGCATTGGTTCAGGGGGAGTTTGTTGGAACAAAAGAACGAATGAGCCTGATCAGAAAAACCTCTAAGTCCCACAGACATTACAACTGCCGAAGAAGATCACAATAGCTGAAGACATCAGCTCATTACAAGGTCTGAAGACAAAGTCTGAAGATAAGATCTGAAGATTTCTACTGAAGAAAAAGTCTGAAAGTAAAGTACTAAAGACAAGGTCTGAAAGTAAAGTACTGAAGACAAAGTCTGAAAGTAAAGTACTGAAGACAAATTCTGAAGCTATCAACTGAAGACAACGTCTGAAGTAAAAGTCTGAAGAACAAAGACTGAAGACAAAGTCTAGAGACCAGAGTGATCAATAGTTATCACAACAGCTGAAGTTATTAACTTCGGTAGTTGTCACAACAGCTGAAGTTATTAACTTCAGTAGTTGTCACAACAGCTGAAGTTATTAACTTCAGTAGCTGTGATGGTTTTCCTTTTCAGTACTTGTAATTTACCTTTTTAGTAGTTTATAGTTTCAGTAGTTTTAGTTAGTAGTTTTATGTTTTTGTACTTAGCATTCCCTGAGATATGATCAGTTGTTGAGAACATTCTCAGTAGTTTGCATAGTTTCAGTTGTTTGTATAATTCTGTTAGATGTCATTATCAAGTGACATCAGCAGACGTCACACATTCCTTATATAAGGAATGTTGACATAATTGTAATGTGTGACATTCAGCCACCACGAACGTATTTGAATGAAATATTCCTTTTGTAGAATTCTCTCTCTCTCTATAACCGTGTGCTTTTCTATTGAATATCAATTGAGTTCTTGCTAAATTGTCTAATTCATTGTTCGAATTTCCACTTCAATCCACTCTACTTGATCAAACTTAGATCACTGATCCTAACAGGATACCTAACATAATGAAATGGTGGTTGTCTATGGGATACTCCATTTTGAGGATCAAGCAAGTAAGTCTTATCCTGATGTGATCAACTCATTCACCTAAGCACACTATGGAAAACACTTTATAACTTCTATTTTTGCAAATCATATTCCCTCTATTTTATGTAAATAAATACTTGGGTTTATTAACACCTTGGTATACTTATATAACCAACTAGTGAATAGAGTATGATCCTCATCATCCCTGTTTTTTACGAAAACAAAAACCTAGGTTAAACACACCTTTATTTTATGAAAGTAAAGACCTAGTGACCTGATGATGATCATATCCAAGCTCTCAAAAGAATCCATTGTGATCAATTGTATATTATCTAAAGAGATTTTGCATCAAAGCATTAATGAGACATCAATTTTGTCTCAAGATAGAATTTATAATTTAATTTACATAGTTTCCAAGTGTGAAAAAAGTGATGAATTTACTCACAAACAGAGGACAAACTCTAATCTGAATTGAATGTGGAGCCTATAATAGTTAACCTCTAATAAACATGAAAACATGATAACTAACATGCCTAGTTGATTTAATACTCTTGTTTGGATTTAAGTGGACAAACATACTTGCAATCAGGACTAGAATCAGGTCACTTTTCAACAATCAATTCAATCAAGAAGAAGGTTAGTGTCATAGTATGATCCCATTATATGTGTCTATATGCATGTACATAAATAGCTTATTTTATATCATAACTTATGGACTGTCATGTGCCTTTCATGTTGTTCTTCTACACAAATTTATGATGAATGCAACATGTTATCATCAATCAAAAGTTAGGGGAGCATTTAATGCATGAAAATGAAAACATAAAATATAAATTTTTGAAACAAAAATCAAATGAAAGAATTAGAGCTTGGGCACTAACTTGGTTGAAGGATACATTAAGTTTTTCAAACTATAAACTTGGCTGCAGGATACATGAAGTTTTTCAAACTATAAATCTAGTTGTAGGATACATGAAGTTTCTCAAACTCTAAAACTTCTTGTTGTGCACAAAGTGTCATGAAAACAAAGTCAACAAGGTCCAATAGCAATAATGATTCCATCACTTTTATCAGTTGATTAGGACCATACAATCAAAGAAATTTCAAACTTTGCTTTTCAGCATCAGTAGAAGCTACAGTGCAATTTTGGCATCAACGGAAGCTACAATGCGAAACTTAACCAAGTAAAATATGACCATCCATAGAATTGGTAAACTACGGATGTGTTAATATTTTAAAAGTATAATCTATTCTTATAGATTTGTAATCTATGTACAATCAACTTATACTCAAATCCTTTATTCAGTTTTTGCTAGTTAGACATCGGCAAATGTCTTACGGAAGAACTGAAATTTGCTGAATAAATAAATTCCACCAAAGAGTAATAAGGAATGTGGGACCCATTTCATTTAATAAAAGAAGTTAACGAGTCCAAGGGAGTATAAACAAACTCATTCAAAACAAACATTCAATAGAGAAACTGTTTAATTCATTGTCATCATTATTCACTTTTATAGAGCACTTTTCAGACCTAGAAAAGCACACACCTCAAACTCTTTCCCTCTTTTAACAAACATTCAAAATACCAATTCAAAACAACAAACAAACTCATAAACTTGATTTCAAATCCTTGTTTTGAAGATAAACCATGTCATAATAATCAATAGAGAAACTGTTTAATTCAATGTCATCATTAAAACTGTTCATATTTTCATATATGTAATATTGATTCTAACCTAATCTTCATAACTCTTATTAGCAGATGGCTAATTTTTTGCTAGAGAGCATAATGTGTGTGCCTTTCTCAATGCGGATGACCCTGTATCAGAAGGATGTCGAGATATCATCCATTATTTAAGAAGATCTTGGTTGTTTTATGCCCTATTAGCAGAGCTTGTGATTCATCAATCACACATTCTTGATTTTTGGAACTTGGCAAGATAGAAAAGAAGGAGAAGATGAGGTGATACATGTAGATATTGGGAATGAACACTTAAGAATTAATTAACAGAGCATTAGGAGAAATCTCCACTTGGGAGATAGAGAGATAGGTCATCCGGATGTATTTGAGAATGAATACATAGAAAAGATCTTCTACCTGATGGGGTATGTTGGTGATTTTGATAAAAATGAAGTTAAGAAAGGGAGATTGTGTAAGCCCTACAGATTCCTATGTCATACTTACCTCAAGTGCATCTCTTACAAGAAATGAGGATTAGACTGATTTTCAAGGCACATCCCATCTGGAATCATTAGTATCTTTGAAAAGAGAACGTACGATTACTCAAAGTACATACTAGGGTGTTTGTGTGACCATATTAGAGTTCAAAAACTTGAGAAGATGTTCATGTTTTCAAGGTTTATGCAATTGAACATCAATGGTGAATTGCCTGGGATAGCAAGAGAAGGTGATGTGTTTGTTCAATCACATCTAGGGAGATTCGTACCGAATAAGATAACTGGAAAGTATGAAGGAGAAGATATCCCAATGTTTGCACATGTTGAGCTAGATAGTAAATCTACTGATGTTGTGCAAGACTCACGTTCAAGTTCCCCTCCTTAATCTCCGATACACCACCATGATCAATCTTCACAAATCCAATCCTCTACCTGTCAAAACACACTACCATCTCACCTATTCAACATGAACCATTATCACAACCTCAATCACAAGCCAGTGAAAACACATTGCCCATCTCTCCAATTCACCCTCAATCTCCCATTCACCAACAATCTCCAACACCACAAAATCAATGTTCTTAGATTGCACATATAGAACCCAACTCTGCTAGTTAATCTCAAAACATAGTACACACTTGTGAGGCTGAGTTAGTATCTCAAGCAAGTACCTTACCACTCCCAGTCACCAACTCACAAACCCCAATATTGTCTAATCCCACTGAACCAACGTTACCAATCATTGATCCTCATAACAACAACAATTACACCAAGAGCAGGCAGATCAAGCTATTTAGTCTAGCTAAAGCTTAGCAACTGTAGCCCCTACTGATGTCAATGATGATGAGATTGTTGCTAAACATCTAGAGGAGAAGAAGAAGCCACTATGTTGATGTAATTGCTTATCATGAAAATGATCTAAGTGAAGAAGACATCCCCTTAAAGAAAAGTTATTTGGATGGTTGTATAACAAACTTGTAATCAAGTCAAACAAAAAGGATGGAAAGAATACAAGAGTTGAAGGGTATGATAAAGGAAAAGGATGAGCAGCGATGAAGCAAGAAGCATCATTGAAAAGGTTGAGAGAAGATGCTCAAACTAAGAATGAAGTAATTGATGCACTATATGAGCTAAATAGATAACCGAAAGGATCTATTGAACAAGAGAAGGCTAAAAAAGAGAAGCTTGTATTGGAGAACAATAGAGCTAAAAAGACTATGAATGAACAATCTGTTCAACTGAAAAGAAGAGATGCAAAGATTGATGAGCTGAAAATGAAGCCGATTATCCTTGAGTCAAGTGCTACTGCATCAAAATAGTCAAAAGAACATTGTGACGCATGAAAGAAAATCATTCAATATTCGAGAAAAAGGAAGTATTTGGGGTCTTTCAAGAAAAATGAAGCCGATTATCCTTGAGTCAAGTGCTCCTTAACACACTCCTTAAGTGGACTTATCAACTTGAAGCCAATTTCTCATGATGACAGTGAGAGTGATGAAGAATGGAAAGAACTTATCTAAGATTAGTCTCTCTAAGATCAAACATAATGAAAGGCTAATGACCTACTCATTGCAAAAGACATACTTGAAGAAAGGCTATAATCTTTAATGTTTATGACCCTAATCGACCATGGATTTCCATATGACATGCTATAGAGGACAAACATGAATGAGATGAAGAATATGTTCAAGGAATTTGAGTTAGCAAGCTTCATGATCCCAAATTACAATTATCAAACATTCACAACCTTCTAATCAATTTAGAGAATAAATACTAAGCTAGGCCATTATGATACAGCCAAGCTGAGTAAATACAATATGACCTGTTGGCTACAAGTTCATAACTACAAAATGCATGAGCTTAAAGGAAGAACAGTTCGTGAGCTAAGGAGGATGATGGAACGTGTTATGAATGTTGAGCTTGAAACTGGTGTGAGATTCCTAACTAAAACTAGTGGAACGTGTTGACGAGCTGATAAGTTGCCTCAAAGGATTCAAGACACACATTACTAAAGAGTTTAGCCTTAAGGAGACATAGGCAATTAGGCAATGTCATTGGTCAACTAGATGTTGAGGCAGACCCTGAGATTAAATCAAAGGGAAACCTTGACTGAAGGCCCAATGATAGAACTTAAGAGCCCTCTGTCGCGACCCTCTTAAATACGTGAGCAACTCTTGAGAAAAGATTTGGACATAGGTGCTGCAAGAGGTGACGGAGAATGATGGTCAAGACAGAACATCTCAAGGAAGCAGAAGAAGGGGAGGGTTTAAGGACAAGACCTTAGACAAATCACTTTTCATATGGAGGCTGCAATCACAAGAATCGGGACACAAGTTGACAATGCATTGCTAGCGATTAGATGGGCTATAAACTGATTTCAAGGACCTAAGAGACGACTGAAGGCAACAATCGAGGTACTTTAATGAGGTACATATAATGTAATTGATGCCATCAACAAGGCTATTGTTGCATTCTTTATGCCCAAGTCACATAGAACATTGATTGATTAGTACGTTATGATCCAAGTCGGGTCATACCCAATAACAGCTTAGTAACACCAATAAATATTTATTGATGATATATGATCATGCAATTAAATAATTACACCAATTTCGAATTGGGTTTTCTAAATAAATTGTATATGAGATGGAACAACTTATAATGATATTTTGTTCATGAGTATTATTTTTATTTATTTAAGTTGTTAATAACATAATCATAATAGAGTGTATGAGTTAAGATTAAAAGGTTAATTATATACTTATTTAGTGACTAGTTACAACTAAATGGAAGAAAATAATTGGGGGAAACCCCATTTGAACCCAATTCGGCCGCCCCCCTTTATGGGGTTAGTTCATTTTTAGTGTCTTGGGATAAGACTCAATTACAAGTCATACACTCCACTTCTTCCTCTCTCTTACATGCAAAAGACCGAAGGGACCAAACTCTATTCTCTCTGAAAAAAGGTCACGGCTGAAAAGAGTTTTCAGCAGCCTTCTTTGGTCGTTTTGGTGTTTCAAATCCTAGCAACAAAGGTGTTTGCTTGATTCTTGTGGTATTGAAGCTTTACGACACCTCCCTTGGTGTTTTGGTCATTCAAGAACTCATCAACTTCCTCTAATCTCACGGTTTTGGGCAGCTCTTGAATGGAAGTTTCGTGAGTGTTGTTTTGGTTGTTATTTCATGCTTGATAGCTAGTTCTGTTTTTTCATATATATAGATTGATCTTGTTCTTGGGTTTGTTGATGATAAATAATATGCTTTAATTTCAGTTCATAAACATATTTTTAAGCTTGATTCCGCTGCCTTTTCATGTTAAGAGGTTAAAACCTTTGATTATGTGTCCGACAAACCCAACAATGGCATCTAGAGCCAAATATGTGGACAACTAGCTTCTATGTCCTTGTAAATTGTTTTTATGGGACTTAAGGTTATATGGATAACTAGCTTCTATATCCTTGTAGAAAAACTAATAACGGTTTTTTGTGATGATATAATGAATCCCCATCTTTCAAGTTTTATCTTACATGCTATGTTTAACCTTGAAAGATAGATATGAAATGGTTGATTATTTTGTTTTGACAAAACCCTAAGTCTTGGTTTCTGTTGGCCAAAATTTTGGGTTAAATGGGTATTTACTTTGGTTCTTGAATGTTAAATATGTTTTTTAATATTTGGCAAAACCTAGCCTGACCTTGTGTTGCTTTGGTTTTGGATGGATATTTGGTTTTAGTTGATTTCTTTCATTATGGGTATTATTATTTATTCTTTGTGCTTGTATATGGTTGTAACTTATTTATTCTTTAATGTGATGTAATAAATGATTAGGTGTATTGTCTTCTATTAGAAAATTTGTATTAGGATATAATTTTGTAAAAGAAGATGCCACAGTGGAAGCATAAAAGGAAGACACAAAGAGAAAGACTTGAAGCATTTGGATGCAACTTCAAGTGGGGGCTTTGGAGATCCTATCTTATATGTTGTACCAAATGACAATACTTGTGATAGCAAACAAGTGTTGTCAACTTAGTGGCTATGGTTATCCATTTGTGATTGTTCATTATGCTTGTTTTGGTTGATTGTTTTCTGATTGTTGTTTAAGATATAGTGATATACTAGACAAACTAATTGACAGGATCAGCGATCACAAGTTTGATGTATTATGGTTCAAAGCAGCGGAATACAACAGGAATTAGACAAATTGTAGCAAGAAGTCGATGCTTTTATGCATTAAGAGCACATACGGTTATAGCGAGAGAATATATTTCTGATTCAAGGAATGTTTATAGATATGGAATGTTTCTAATCAAATCATTCAATACATTCATTCATTCATCCCCCAATATTACAATAGGTTGTCACTCCTTATATAGAGTGCAACAATCACTATTGTTATCTCGGAAAGTGACAACTGGCAGATCTAATACAAAATAACTAACTCTTAACAAACTACTGAAATGTTCACAACTACTGAGAACATATCAGAGTGTGTTAAGTACAGAATATAAAACTACTGATACTACAACGACTGAAGAACAAGCTCTTCAGTCGTTTTACAAAACTACTGAAACATAAAAATACTGAAACTAGAAATATAAAACTACTGATATCACAACTACTGAAGAAGTACTCTTCAGAAGTTTTGACAAACTACTGAGGCTTCAGTACTTGATCTTCAGACTTTGACCTTCAGGTGTTTCATCAGCTGATGACTCAGTAGATATCATCAGCTGATGTCTTCAGTCTTTGTCTTCAGACTTTGTACATCAGTTGTTGATCTTCAGCACTTGTAAGCTCTTCAGATGTTGTACTTCAGTACTTTGGTCTTTCAGCTCAGCACTGTGTTCTTCAGCTGTTGTACTTCAGCACTTTAGTTCTTCAGCTGTTGAAGTCTTCAGCACTTGATCTTCAGCTGTTGAAGTCTTCAGCACTTGTTAAACTGCTGATGAGGCTTTCAGCAGTTGTTGTGATACCATGTGGGACTTAGAGGTTTTTTGATCTTGGCTCATTGTTTCTTTTGTTCCAACAAACTCCCCTGAACCAATGCAGCCAAAACCTCTAAATTATTCATAATCCCACTTATTGTTGGCAAAGTGTTGGTCTTTTTCTTCTTGATCAGTAGAGAAGTGAACCCATGTGAGCTCCGGCCTGGAAGAAATCTCAGATATTTGTTTGGCAGAGTATGAATGGGAACTTGTTTTGGGGAACTGGACACAGAGTTGTTATCCCATTCATGAGATTTACTTCCCCATAATGAGTCTGTATGACTCTCGAACATAGGCCTCAAGGAGAACAACTTGTTCCTCCTGAGAGAGTTCTTCTACTCCCCCTTCGAAGAAGAACTCTGGACCATAGTACTCTGATAAGTACTTCATGGTCCTGCCATTTTTCAGCTCCACCGTAGTTACCTCCCTATATACAAATTCATCAGGATGGTTGCCTTCAAGGAGTAACTGGAGCTCATTCTTCTGGATGTCTTCAAGCTTTTTATAAAACCCCTTCTTAATCATCTTGTTTTCTAGTAAAGCTTGAGGGGTCTTCTTTGCTTGGTGAGCTTTCTTGAATTCATCAATGATTTCCCAAGGTGAGACTACAATGGCCAACATGATGGGAATCTATTCTTTTTCGTACCTGGCCATTGTATCTGTGTGGAATAGTACTTTTATGGATTCTAGAACTCACCCTGGGGTCTGGCCATACTCTCACTCTCTCCTTCTGAAACTGAAAAGTGTGCCTGAGAGTGTACAGCCTTTGAGCATGCCCTTTCATGGCTTGAATAGATGATGACTGAGGAAATTCCTTGTCAACCATCTTAACAGTTGCTCATCGTGCTGTTTCTACTGTTCTTCTTCTTCTATCTTGACTCTGACAGTTCCCTTTGGAGAGTTAGGTGTGATCATGGGTTGACTTCGGGGTTTTGGTAGCTTTAGAACATTAGAGAGTGGCAGACTATCATCTTCATCCTCCTCTTCTTCTCTTCTTCCATCCTCAGCACCCTTCTCCTCCTTTTGGGTGCATCATTGGATGATGGTTGGGTTGGTGAAGGAATTGGTTTTGGAGAATGAAGCTGTTTGGATTTTGGCTTAGAGATTGGTTGGGAGATTTGAGGGATAGGCTCTGTTGAGTGGGTGGAAGGGAAGGTTGATCCAGCATCTTTGTAGTTAGTTTCGCCTTTGTGAGTTTAGCCATCTCTAACCTTTTACCAGCCCCAACTCATCAAGGGCTTCCACAATAATCCCTTTGTTGAATTGCTCAGACAGACAGATTCTGGTGGCTATAGCCAGAATGCTGTATCCTGGTCCACGCGCGAATCTCCATTAACGATCTTCCTAAGTATTTTGCAATAAAGTGGATCATTATTTCCAATCTCTGTTTTTCCAGAGCATCATACCCTGCCCATGGTTTGTATCTCTTGCACTTCCAACCTTCTGATCTCACTATCCAGTGTGGCTGTGTCAAACCCCTGCCTGAAGAGTTGTTCAATTATTTTATCCACGGATCGGCTGTGTGTAGTGTCAGCTTCTTTTACCAGCTCGTCCAAGGATTTGTCTTCAGCAGTATGATCATCAGCACTTTTCTTTCGCTTGTAAGTGAGCAGAGGTTGCTTTTCTTTCTCCTCCTCTTGGGCTTGCTTCTCTCCTTCTTTTCCTCTATTTTTCCTCTTCTTTTCTTTCACTGTAGTACTCTCCCCCTTTTGGATGCATTGGAGGAGGGGTTTGTACGGCAGAAAGAGTCTTTGGACAGCAGCATCAATCAAGGGCTGTAAAGTTGAGGAAAGCCTCTCATCAATGGCTTTAGTCACAATATCAGTGATTATGGGTGTGATGAGAGGGAGGGAATTTTGAAGTACAGCACCTATTGCTAAGGGTTCTGTTCCTGAGAAATAGGGCCTGAAGCAGAGGCAGGTGGTTGAGTTTGGAGTGGCTCCGTGTTTGGGGAGCCTTCAAGTGAAGGTGCCATCTGTGGGTTGGTAGAGGCAGATGGTCTTTCTCCTTGTGTGAGTTGGTCAAGTAGGTTTTGCAGCCTACTGTCTTTCTCTTCAAGGATTGTGTTCTAGGCAAGAACATCATAGAAAAAGCCCAGTCATCATCAGCCGAAGCTGAATCATCTGACCTCCTGCTTAGAGCAGGATTTACATGCACTGGGTGTAGACCAGTTGATGCATGTGCCCCTTGTGCTTGGTACTGGGGACTTCCAGCCTCAGGACAGTGTCCATCATCAGCTGTTGCCTCTAGTGAGGTCTTAGCAATGTTACCAGCCTCATTCTGATCATGTGCTGAGTCAGAGGAGGTGGCAGCCTCACTAGATATTCTAACCTCCTTGTCTACACCAGGAGATAGAAGTGGTAAACCCCTGTGCTGTGGGGTCTCAAGTGCACTGTGTTCCTCCCCCTCAATGTAGAGGTTGTCCCAGTAGTAAGTGGTTTCTGGGGAAGGGGTGAGGAGTGCAGTTGAGTCAGCACTTGTGCAACTATTAAAGTTGGGCTGTGAGGGGCGGTTGTTTGGGGTGAAGGGATAGAAGCAGTGTGCACCTGGGGAGGTTGGTGCGCTTCAAAGGCAATCCCCTCAAGTGAGGAAGATCCCAGATATGTAGGTACCCCTTGTGTGGTTGTTGCAGGCTCCTGTTGAGAGGAAGCCTGAGCGGCTATGGCTGGAAGAGTCTTGTATCCACTAGGGGGTTTGGACTAGTGGATATATCCTATGTTGTGTTGCAGGGGCATCCTCAGGGGACTCAATGCCTGAGTAGCCGTTTGGGTTTCTTTTTGGTGGGTTTGGTGGGGACTTTTGATTTGGAGGTGGTGGCTGTGGGTTCCAGCTGCGTGGGTTTTCGCAGCTTGGCAGCCAATTTTAGTGTCTGGTCAGAGTTGTGCCGGGAGTATACTTCCGGCAGAACAGCCGTAGCAGGGACTCCCAAGCCAACAAGTCCCTCAGCATTAAGCTGGTTTGTAATGATGGCCATTATGAACCGTGGATATAGTATCCAACGGTTGGCAGTTAGTTTTTGAGCCATATCCTTGAGCTCTGAAAATATTATTTCTGTAAAGTTTAGCGGTTGTTGCTCAAGAATAGAATACATTACCTGCTGCCATTTTGTCGACATTTGATCCCAAGACGACGTCTTAGGAGCCAAACATACATTCACCATGTGAAAAATTAGGTGCTCAGCGTCATTAAAGTGTTTCTTCAGGATAGTGGAGGCACTGAGATCGCCTTGATATCCATGTTGGGCAAAGGATAGATCTGTGGTGCCCTTCGGATATCCAGCAGGAGAACTAGCATCATTCAGATGAAGAATTTTGCGGATTATTGCAGGAGTGATGACTACTTCTTTGTGTTTACGACCGACTGGAGAGATGGTGTGTTGTTCTCCCCAGTGGTAATAGTAACGTTCATCAAAAATGGTGAAGGGATTCGCATGTAGTATGGGATTCAGAAGAAATGCCGTTGTATTGGGACTGAACCATAAGATCGATAGCAGTATCGAACTTAGTCCAGATAGGCGATTTAGTGAGGTAGGCGGACAACACATTGTGTCGCGGTTTAATTTGCATGGACGCCATTGAGAAGAGGGAAGTTTTGGAGAGGAACGTTAGGTTTGAAGAAGATGAAGCATTGAAGGATTAGGTCAGGGGTATTTATAGGGTACGGGTAAGAAAACGACTGAAGGATGTGGGTTAGTCATCAGTAGTTTTAAACGACCGTTGACATGGTATTATCCTTTCAGACGTTGAAACAGCTGAAGTCGTGGTGTTAGGCATCAGTAGTTAGAAAACTACTGAAGACCGTGTGGTTTGACTTCAGATGATTGAAACAACTGAGGACTTGGTGTTTGTCATCAGTAGTTATGAAACTACTGAAGACAGTGGTTTTGTCATCAGCTGTTGTAAACAACTAAAGACTTGGTATTAGTCATGAGTAGTTATAAAACTACTGAAGACATGGTTTTGCTTCAGTTGTTTAGAATGAAACAGCAGTTGTAGAAACGACTGAAGAGAAAGTTCTCTTCAGCTGTTTTCGTCAATTCTTAGCTTGTTCAGCTGTTTCATACTGTCCTCAACACATTCATCAGCCTTTTTGGCTGATTTCAGTTGTTTCATAGGACATCAGTACTTATCTGTTTTTACTGATTGCAGTAGTTGTAGCTGCATCAGTAATTGTAACTACATCAGTAGTTTAGAACAGATGAAGTACTTCAGTACTTGTGAGACATTTAGCCTTCAGTAGTTATAAAAAACTGCTGAGGTAAAAGAGCTCATCAGTACTTATATGTGACATAGTTACTAATGATCATCAGTACTTATTACTAAGATCATCAGTAGTTGTCACTTATTCTAGCTGCAGCATACCAAGCCTTAACACCAGGTTTGGAAAGTTGAACTATCCAAAGGCTTAGTAAAAATGTCTGCAAGCTCATCAGCACTAGGCACAAACTTAGGATCAATCAAACTTTTTTCAAAACAATCCCTTATAAAATGATGTCTGATCTCTATATGTTTGGTCCTAGAGTGCTGGACTGGATTTTTGACAATGCAAAGAGCTGAAGCACTCTCCATTAGCAATGGAGTCTTAGTCTCTGTAATGCCATAATCCAGAAGTTGGTTTTGAAGCCAGAGTACCTGAGATGTACAACTTGCAGCTGCAATGTACTCTGCTTCAGCATTGATGTAGCAACTGAGGTCTGTTTCTTGCTCTGCCAAGAAATCAAGCAGTTGCCTAGGAATCACATCCACCAGAAGTTAATTTCCTGGTCAACTTACACCCTGCATAGTCACTGTCAGAAAAAGCAACTAATTTACCAGAATGTCCAGTGGAATACCATAAACCTAGAGATGGAGTGCCTTGCAGATATCTAAAGATCCTCTTGACTGCAATCAGATGAGACTCTTTAGGTGCAGCCTGAAATCTAGCACAAACACATGTAGCAAACATAATATCTGGTCTAGAAGCTGTTAAATACATCAAGGACCCAATCATACATCTGTAAAGTGTTTCATCAACCACTTTACCTTCCTGATCTGTATCCAGTTGTGTGGTGCTGCACATGGGGGTAGAACAGGGCTTACAGTTTTGTAAATCAAACTTTTGCAAAAGATCTTTTGTGTATTTAAACTGATGAATGAAAATTCCATCAGCCTTTTGTTTGATTTGCAACCCCAGAAAGAATTGTAATTCTCCCATGGCACTCATTTCAACTTCTGTTGCATCAACTTTGTAAAGGCATCACACAACTTTGGATCAGAGGATGCAAAAATGATATCATCTACATAAATTTGAACAAGTAGATTATGCTGCCCAGCTTTCTTAATGAATAAAGTCTTATCTATGGAGCCTCTAGTGAATTATTTTCCAGAAGAAAGTTTGATAATGTCTCATACCAGGCTCTAGGAGCTTGTTTTAACCCATAAAGAGCCTTATCAAGCTTATACACCCATTAGGATGTTTTTGTCCTCAAAGCCTGGAGGTTGACATACATAAACCTCTTCTTTAATTTTTCCATACAACAATGCACTTTTGACATCCATTTGAAAAACTTTAAGGTTTTGATAAGCAGCATAAGCTAAAAACAATCGGATTGCTTCCAGTCTGGCTACAGGGGCAAAGGTTTCATCATAATCAATACCTTCTTCTTGTGCAAACCCATGAACAACTAGTCTAGCCTTGTTCTTAACAATAAGCCCATTTTCATCAGTTTTGTTCCTTAACACACCATTTAGTGCCTATTGCACACTTACCTGGAGGGAGAGGAACCAGTTTCCACACTTGCTGTTTCTTGAACTGAAGAAGCTCAAGCTGCATGGCATCAACCCATCCATTGTCCTTTAAAGCAATGTGATAATTCTTTGGCTCTTGCTGACTGATGAAGAGAGCATAGAAGCAGATTTGACAATTGACTTCTTGTTACAACACCAGCAGTGATATCACCAATGATTTGAGACATAGGGTGATTCTTCAGATCTTGATACACAATGAGATCTGGGCAAGTGTTTGTAGCAGCTCAACAGTAACAGATGGTGATGGTGAATCATTTCCTTGAAACCAATCAGTGGATGGTAATTCAAAGAAGTTGAATTCGAAGAGATCTCATCAGCATTTGTTGTGGATGGTGCTACTGGAGCTACAGGAACATCAGGTCTAGCTGAATCAGGCAGCTGATCACTAAACCTGAAGAGGTGATACTGCAATCATCATCATCATCAGCAGTACCACCAGGTGGTGAACGTTGACAGGAGCACAGCAGGAGTTTGATAAGGAACATATTGCAGTATGTCCAAATCAAATAACTCCACAGGGCTTTGTGGAATCTTGTCCTTTGGAGATTCATTGAACTTACATGTAGAGTTTCTTCAACCATCTTTGTTCTGCAGTTGAAGACTCTGTATGCCTTGCAAGTAGATGAATAACCAACAAAATACCCTGCATCCACCTTAGGATCAAATTTATGGTTGATCCCTTGTGTTGAGAATAAAACAAGGACACCCAAATGCTTTGAAAAATGAAATCAAAGGAGCCAAATGATGGAGGACTTCATATGGAGTCTTCATCATCCTCTGATTTACTAAAACTCTATTTTGCACATAGCAAGCTGTGTTAACAGCTTCAGCCCAAAAAGGTCGTGGCAAACCAGAGTCATTAGCATGGACCTTGCAGCTTCAATGAGGGTCCTGTTCTTTCTCTCCACTACTCCATTTTGTTCTGGAGTCCTTGGAATGCTAAACTGCCTTTTGATTCCCTTTGAAAGATAGAAGTCATCAAGTGTATGATTTCTGAATTCAGTTCCATTGTCACTCTCCTAATACACTTGACTGGAAGGGAATACTGCTTCTCAATATACAACACAAAGTGGATAATCTTCTGAGCAGCCTCATCCTTTGAATGTAGAAAGAAAGTCCATACAAATCTGGAGTAATCATCCACAATTACCAGACAGTATTTCTTCTTTGCCATGCTCATTACTCTCACAGGACCAAATAGATCCATATGCAGTAATTGCAAGCAGGCAGTGGACTTAGGCACTTCAATAGGAGGGAATGAGACTTTGTGATGTTTTCCTTTTAAACAAGCAGTGCAGGTTTCATCATAGTGGAACTCCTTTATTGGTAAGCCTCTGACTAAACTATTGGGGTAAGCTGATTCATGTTTTTGAGATTAACATGAAAGCCTTCTGTGCCACAGTTTAGATTCTTGAGAAGAGGCTTTGCAAAATAGGCAAGGATTGCCTTTGACATCTATTTTCTTGGAAAGATCTAAGCATACACTCTTCCTGTCCTGTTGGCTCTCAGGAGAGTTGATCATCCAACACCTTGTCAATCAAGTGCAAAACTTTGGATGACAGAATCCTACAGTTTTGACTGGTGAAAAGAGCAACATGGCCTTTATCACACATTTGACTGACACTCAAGAGATTGTACTTGAGATTTTCCACATGATTACATCATCAAATTTGATTTCTCCATTGGAGACAAAAGCCCTTACCAATGATGTAACCCCTAGTATCATTACCAAAAGAAACAAATCCCTTCTTTCCTTGAGAGTAGTCATGAAGAAGAGAGCTATTCCCAGTCATGTGCATAGATCCCCCACTATCTACATACCAGATGCTACTTTGGCATGTTGAAGAACCTGCAATAATAAACAATCCGTTTAGTTTTAGAGACCCGAACCTTTTTGGTTTTGGGCCTGGTCTCATCATAGATGGTAAACTAACAGGTTTATCTGAAACAACAGCCTGAGAGGAAGAAGATGGTGTGAAGAGGAGTCCTTTGGCTTGGACCTCCTTTTCTGTGGTTTCAACATAGGAGCATCTAGTTGGTTAACTCTACCCAACAGATGTTGAACCATCATGACCAGCTGTGTCTGATTTTGTGATAAAGCTTTCAGCTCATCAGACATATGGCCAGTGAGTTTGATAGGTTCCTATGTTGCACCTTCTTCTGAGCATTCTCAGCTGTCACCTGTTTAACCCCTTCCTTTGGATTTCTTTGAGGACTTAAGGTTACAGGATTTGATGTTGCTGATACAAATGTGGTCTCAAACTCAGTTTTCATTTTTACCATTTTCTCATTAATTTCTTCTTTTTGTTTGAGTTTGGAACCTCTTTTGTACCAACAATCACTGTAAGATGATTGAACAAACCACATACTTCACATGGTTTCTTCTTCATCTTAGGTTGATCATCAACTAAGAGGGTGAAGCAACTGAAGACCTGTTCTTCAATGCTTTGGAAGCATTGTTTGCTTTCTTGACTGCCTCTTTAGTAGTCTTCAAAATCTTTCTACTGGCATTTTTCTTCTCTTCAGTACTGACAGCAGTTGAAGTTTGAACTTCAGGTGTTAAATCCTGCTCTCTAGTCCTTTCAGGACCTTCAGATTAACTCCTGTTGATCAACTCATTAATCATGTGAGTGTCAGCATTTGAACCATCAACATCAGCTGATAGGTTCAAAGAGGGCTTGATGCTGACTGCTACTTCTGATTGTGCTGTATGAGAAGGTAGATCACATAATGTGATGGATTGGTTATCACTCTCACCATCAGATTCTTCCTCTGCTCTTGGGTAAAATTGCGTAGGTGGAGCAGTGTGATTGTAACCAATTCCAAACTTCACATTGGAAGCCGATTGCTTAGTAAGAAGCATTTCAAAACCTTTGCATGATTGTACCCATCTATCACACTCTACCTGGGTAACTGCAAGCGTTTCTTTGAGATCTTTGTACTTCTCTAGAAGTACCTCTTCTCTAAGCCTTATCATCAATTATTTGGCAATTTAGTTTATAATCTCATCATTTTTATCTTTAGCACAGACTCAAACTCAGCTTTGTTTTTGGAAATTATTTGTTCTAGCTCAATGTTCTTATTAATTAGAGCTATATTTGCTTCTCTAATGGAAGCAAATGTTGCTATGCATGGTTCAGAACATAATTTGGCTTTTGCCTCAAGGATACCTGTGACACCTGAGGTGTAGAGGCATTAGAAAATGAAGTATCAGCAGACTCCAAAGCCATAAGACCTAGATTCCCAAAAGGACTGTCACCACCATGTTGACCAGCACCTGAGAACAGTTGGTCATGACCAGACATGTCATCTGGTAAACTGCTCCAGTCAACAACTCCTGGGGTGAAGAAGCTGTGTTGTTGAGGTTGAGGTTGTTGATGAGATTGGGATGGCTGAGGTTCTGGTAGTGCATGAGGTTGTGGTGCCATAGGAACTTGAACTTGATTTGACTGTGGCATGTAATAACAAGGGTACGGATATGGCATTTGACCCTGAGGAACAAAATATGCCGGAGATTGTTGTTGAGGATGATGACTAGAAGTGACAGGATGTTGCCCTCTGTGTTGTTGACTATTGCCAGGAAAAGTCACAAAGGGTGCAGTTGAGTTAGATCCAGTTGATCTACACTCTCTTGCAAAGTGTCCCAAGCCTTTGGCATTTGTGACACCTCAACTTGCTCTTGTCAAAACCAACTTTGGTTTTGCCAGAGAGTCCTGGGAATTTTCTTCCAGTTCTTTTATAGAACTTCTGAGATCTGATATTTATCAGGGCCATTTGCTCAAAATATCCATCTCTTCTAAGTCGTCATCAGTAATCCCCTTGAGATCATCCATAATGAAGCATAATTGTCATTATTACACCCAGTAAACTGACCATCACACTCCAAATGCAGATTCAGAAGTGCTTGAAGAGAAGTTAATATGCTCATCATACTGGCATTCAGATGAAGCATATTCTGACTGACAGATCAGTGATCAAAGTTCGATGTATTAGAGTTCAAAGCAGTGGAATATGCCAAGAATTAGACAAATTGTAGCAAGCAATCGATACTTGTATGCATTAAGAGCGCATACGGTTTATAGGGAGAGAATATATATTTCTGATTTCAGGAATGTTATAGATGTAGATATTTCTAATCAAATCATTCATTCATTCCATTCATTCACACACAAATTACAATAGTTGTCATTCCTTATATAGAGTGCAACAATCACTGTTGTTATCACGGAAGTGACAACTGACAGATCTAATACAAAAATAACTAACTCTTATAAACTAGTGAAATGTTCACAACTACTGAGAACATATCAGAGTGTTAGTACAAAATATAAAACTACTGAAACTACAACGACTGAAGAACAAGCTCTTCAGTCGTTTTAACAAAACTACTGAAACATAAACTACTGAAACTACAAATATAAAACTACTGATATCACAACTACTGAAGAAGTACTCTTCAGCAGTTTTGACAACTACTGACGCTTCAGTACTTGATCTTCAGACTTTGACCTTCAGATGTTTCATCAGCTGATGACTTCAGTAGATATCATCAGCTGATGTCTTCAGTCTTTGTGTTCAGACTTTGTACATCAGTTGTTTGATCTTCAGTACTTGTAACTCTTCAGTGTTGTACTTCAGTACTTTGGTCTTTCAGCTTCAGCACATGTGTTCTTCAGCTGTTGTACTTCAGCACTTTAGTTCTTCAGCTGTTGAGGTCTTCAGCACTTGATCTTCAGCTGAAGTCTTCAGCACTTGTCAAACTGCTGATGAGGCTTTCAGCAGTTGTTGTGATACCATGTGGGACTTAGGTTTTCTGATTTTGGCTCATTGGTTCTTTTGTCCAACAAACCCCCCTGAACCAATGCAGCCAAAACTCTAATTATTTATTTATTATCCCACTTATTGTTGGCAAAATGTTGGTCTTTTTCCTTCTGATCAGTATAGAAGATGACCCATGTAAGCTCCGGCCTGGGAAGAATCTCAGATATTTGTTTGGCAGAGTAAGAATGGGAACTCTGTTTTGGGGAACAGGACACAGAGTTGTTATCCCATTCATGAGATTTACTTCCCATAATGATCTGTATGACCCAAAATGAGCTCGTGACTCTACAAACATGCTCTCCTCCTCAGAGAACAACTTGTTCTCCTGGAGAGTCTTCTACTCCCTCCTTCGAAGAAGAACTCTGGACCATAGTACTTTACTCTGATAAGTACTTCATGGTCCTGCCATTTTTCAGCTCCACCGTAGTTACCTCCCTATATACAAATTCATCAGGATGGTTGCCTTCAAGGAGTAACTGGAGCTCATTCTTCTGGATGTCTTCAAGCTTTTATATAGCAACCCCTTCTTTATCATCTTGTTTTCTAGTAAAGCTTGAGGGGTCTTCTTTGCTTGGTGAGCTTTCTTGAATTCATCAATGATTTCCAAGGTGAGACTACAACAGCCAACATGATGTTAGAATCTATTGTTTTTCGTACCTGGCCATTGTATCTGTGTGGAATAGTTCTTTTATGGATTCTAGAACTCACCCTGGGGTCTGGCCATACTCTCACTCTCTCCTTTTGATACTGAAAGGTATGCTGAGAGTGTACACCTTTGAGTATGCCCTTTCATGGCTTGAATGGATGATGACTGAGGAAATTCCTTGTCAACCATCTTCAACAGTTGCTCATCGTGCTGTTTCTGCTGTTCTCTTCTTCTATCTGACTCTGACCATTTCCCTTTGAGAGTCAGGTGTGATCATGGGTTGACTTCGGGGTTTTTGTAGCTTCAGAACCAGAGAGTGGCAGACTATCATCTTCATCCTCCTCCTCTTCTTCTTCTTCCATCCTCAGCACCCTTCTCCTCCTTCTGGTACATCACTGGATGATGGTTGGTTGGTGAAGGATTGGTTTTGGAGAATGAAGATGTTGGATTTTTGCTTAGAGATTGGTTGGGAGATTTGAGGGATAGGCTCTGTTTGAGTGGGTGGAGGGAAGTTGATCCAGCATCTTTGTAGTTAGTTTCGCCTTTGTGAGTTTAGCCATCTCTAACCTTTTACCAGCCCCAGCCTCATCAAGGGCTTCCACAATAATCCCTTTGTTGAATTGCTCAGACAGACAGATTCTGGTGGCTATAGCCAGAATGTTGTCCCTGGTCCATGCGCGAATCTCTACTAACGATCTTCCTAAGTATTTTGCAATGAAGCGGATCATTATTTCCATCTCTCTTTCTCAAGAGCATCATACCCTGCCTATCGGGTTTTGTATCTCTTGCACTTCCAACCTTCTGATCTCACTATCCAGTGTGGCTGTGTCAAACCCTGCCTGAAGAGTTGTTCAATTATTTTATCCATGGATCGGCTGTGTGTAGTGTCAGCTTCTTTGACCAGCTCCTCCAAGGATTTGTCTTCAGCAGTGTGATCATCAGCACTTCTCTTTCGCTTGTAAGTGAGCAGAGGTTGCTTTTCTTCTCCTCCTCTTGGGCTTGCTTCTCTTCCTTCTTCTCCTCTGTTTTTTCCTCTTCTTTTCTTTCACTGCAGTACTCTCCCCTTTCTGGTTGCATTGGAGGAAGGGGTTTGTACCGCAGAAAGAGTCTTTTGTACAGCAGCATCAACCAAGGGCTGTAAAGTTGAGGAAAGCCTCTCATCAATGGCTTTAGTCACAATATCAGTGATTATGGGTGTGATGAGAGGGAGGGAATTTTGAAGTACAGCACCTATTTGCTCAGGAGGGTTCTGTTCCTGAGAAGTAGGGCCTGAAGCAGAGGCTGGTGGTTGAGTTTAGAGTGGCTCAGTGTTTGGGAACCTTCAAGTGAAGGTGCCATCTGTGGGTGGTAGAGGCAATGGTCTTTCTCCTTGTGAGAGTTGGTCAGTAGGTTTGCAGCCTACTGACTTTCTCTTCAAGGATTGTGTTCTGGGCAAGAACATCATAGAAAACCCAGGTCATTATCAGCCGAAACTGAATCATCTGACCTCCTGCTTAGAGCAGGATTTTACATGCACTGGGTGTAGACCAGTTAGTGCATGTGCCCCTTGTGCTTGGTACTGGGGACTTCCAGCCTCAGGACAGTGTCCATCATCAGTTTTGCCTCTAGTGAGGTCTTGGCAATGTTACCAGCCTCATTCTGATCATGTGCTGAGTCAGAGGAGGTGGCAGCCTCACTAGATATTCTAAACTCCTTGTCTACACCGGAGATAGAAGTTGTAAACCCTGTGTTGTGGGTTCTCAAGTGCACTGTGTTCCTCCCCCTCAATTGTAGAGGTATTCCCAGTAGTAAGTGTTTCTGGGGAGGGGGTGAGGAGTGCAGTTGAGTCAGCACTTGTGCAACTATTAAAGTTGGGCTGTGAGGGGCGTGTTTTGGGGTGAAGGGATAGAAGCGTGTGCACCTGGGGAGGTTGGTGTTCTTCAATGGCAATCTCCTCAAGTGAAGAAGATCCCAGATATGTAGGTACCCCTTGTGTGGTTGCTGCAGGCTCCTGTTGAGAGGAAGCCTGAGCGGCTATGGCTGGAAGAGTCATTGTATCCACTAGGGGGTTTGGACTAGTGGATATATCCTGCGTTTGTGTTGCAGGGGCATCCTCAGGGGACTCAATTCCCTGAGTAGCCGTTTTGGGTTTCTTTTTGGTGGGTTTGGTGGGGACTTTGGATTTGGAGGTGGTGGCTGTGGGTTCCAGCTGCGTGGGTTTTCGCAGCTTGGCAGCCATTTTGAGTGTCTGGTCAGAGTTGTGCCGGAGTATACTTCCGGCAGAACAGCCGTAGCAGGGACTCCCAAGCCAACAAGTCCCTCAGCATTAACTGGTTTGTAATGATGGCCATTATGACCGTGGATATAGTATCCAACGGTTGGCAGTTAGTTTTTGAGCCATATCCTTGAGCTCTAAAAATATTATTTCTGAAAAATTTAGTGGTTGTTGCTCAAGAATAGAATACATTACCTGCTGCCATTTTGTCGACATTTGATCCCAAGACGACGTCTTAGGGGCCAAACACATTCACCATGTGAAAAATCAGCGCTCAGCGTCATTAAAATGTTTCTTCATGATAGTGGAGGCACTGAGATCGCCTTGATATCCATGTTGAGCAAAGGATAGATCTATGGTGCCCTTCGGATATCCAGCAGGAGAACTAGCATCATTCAGTTGAAGAATTGGCGGATTATTGCAGGAGTGATGACTACTTCTTTGTTGTTTACGACCGACTGGAGGGATGGTGTGTTGTTCTCCCCAGTGGTAACAGTAACGTTCATCCAAAATTGGTGCAAGGATTCGGCATGTAGTATGGGATTCAGAAGAAATGCCATGTTGTATTGGGACTGAACCATAAGATCGATAGCAGTATCAAACTTAGTCCAGATAGGCGATTTAGTGAGGTAGGCAACACAGTTGTGTCGTGGTTTAATTTGCATGGACGCCATTTAGAAGAGGGAAGTTTTGGAGAGGACGTTAAGTTTGAAGAAGATGAAGCATTAAAGATTAGGTCATGGATATATATAGGGTATAGGTAAGAAAACGACTGAAGGATGTGGTGTTAGTCATCAGTAGTTTTAAACGACCGTTGACATGGTATTATCCTTTCAGACGTTGAAACAGCTGAAGTCGTGGTGTTGGCATCAGTAGTTTAGAAAACTACTGAAGACCGTGGTTTTGACTTCAGATGATTGAAACAACTGAGGACTTGGTGTTTGTCATCAGTAGTTATGAAACTACTGAAGACAGTGGTTTTGTCATCAGCTGTTGTAAACAACTGAAGACTTGGTATTAGTCATCAGTAGTTATAAAAACTACTGAAGACGTGGTTTTGCTTCAGTTGTTTAGAATGAAACAGCAGTTGTACAAACGACTGAAGAGAAAGTTCTCTTCAGCTGTTTTCGTCAATTCTTAGCTTTTCAGCTGTTTCATACTGTCCTCAACACATTCATCAGTCTTTTTAGCTGATTTCAGTTGTTTCATAGGACATCAGTACTTATCTGTTTTACTGATTGCAGTAGTTGTAACTGCATCAGTAGTTGTAACTACATCAGTAGTTTAAACAGATGAAGTACTTCAGTACTTGTGAGCATTTAGCCTTCAGTAGTTATAAAAACTACTGAGGGTAAAAGAGCTCATCAGTACTTATATGTGACATAGGTACTAATGATCATCAGTACTTATTACTAAGATCATCAGTAATTGTCACTTATTCTAGCTGCAGCATACCAAGCCTTAGCACCAGGTTTTGGAAAGTTGAACTATCCAAAGGCTTAGTAAAATGTCTGCAAGCTCATGAGCACTAGGCACAAACTTAGGATCAATCAGACCTTTTTCAAAACATCCCTTATAAAATGATGTCTGATCTCTATATGTTTGGTCCTAGAGTGCTGGACTGGATTTTTGACAATGCAAAGAGCTGAAGCACTATCCATTAACAATGGAGTCTTAGTCTCTGAAATGCCATAATCCAAAAGTTGGTTTTGAAGCCAGAGTACCTGAGATGTACAACTTGCAGCCGCAATGTACTCTGCTTCAGCAGTTGATGTAGCAACTGAGGTCTTTTTCTGCTCTGCCAAGAATCAAGCAGTTGCCTAGGAATTGACATCCACCAGATGTTGATTTCCTGGTCAACTTACACCCTGCATAGTCACTGTCAGAAAAAGCAACTAATTTACCAGAATGTCTGGTAGAATACCATAAACCTAGAGATGGAGTGCCTTGTAGATAGCTAAGATCCTCTTGACTGCAATCAGATGAGACTCTTTAGGTGCAGCCTGAAATCTAGCACAAACACATGTAGCAAACATAATATCTGGTCTAGAAGCTGTTAAATACATCAAGGACCCAATCATACATCTGTAAAGTGTTTCATCAACCACTTTACCTTTCTGATCTGTATCCAGTTGTGTGGTGCTGCACATGGGAGTAGAACAGGCTTACAGTTTTGTAAATCAAACTTTTGCAAAAGATCTTTTGTATATTTGGACTGATGAATGAAAATTCCATCAGCCTTTTGTTTGATTTGCAACCCCAGAAAGAATTGTAACTCTCCCATGGCACTCATTTCAAACTTCTGTTGCATCAACTTTGTAAAGGCATCACACAACTTTGGATCAGAGGATGCAAAAATGATGTCATCTACATAAATTTGAACAAGTAGATTATGCTGCCCAGCTTTCTTAATGAATAAAGTCTTATCTATGGAGCCTCTAGTGAATTATTTTCTAGAAGAAAGTTTGATAATGTCTCATACCAGGCTCTAGGAGCTTGTTTTAACCCATAAAGAGCCTTATCAAGCTTATACACCCAATTAGGATGTTTATTGTCCTCAAAGCCGGAGGTTGACATACATAAACTCTTCTTTAATTTTTCCATACAAAAATGCACTTTTGACATCCATTTGAAAAACTTTAAGATTTTGATAAGCAGCATAAGCTAAAAACAATCGATTGCTTCCAGTCTGGCTACAGGGGCAAAGGTTTCATCATAATCAATACCTTCTTCTTGTGCAAACCCCTGAACAACCAGTCTGGCCTTGTTCTTAACAATAAGCCCATTTTCATCAGTTTTGTTCCTTAACACCCATTTAGTGCCTATTGCACACTGCCTGGAGGTAGAGGAACCAGTTCCCACACTTGCTGTTTCTTGAACTGAAGAAGCTCAAGCTGCATGGCATCAACCCATCCATTGTCCTTTAAAGCAATGTGATAATTCTTTGGCTCTTGCTGACTGATGAAGAGAGCATAGAAGCAGAAATTTGACAATTGACTTCTTGTTGATACACCAGCAGTGATATCACCAATGATTTGAGACATAGGGTGATTCTTCAGATCTTGATACACAATGAGATCTGTGCAAGTGTTTAGCAGGCTCAGCAGTAACAGATGGTGATGGTGAATCATTTCCTTGAAACCAATCAGTGGATGGTAATTCAAAGGAGGTTGAATTCGAAGAGATCTCATCAGCATTTGTTGTGGATGGTGCTACTGGAGCTACAGGAACATCAGGTCTAGCTGAATCAGGCAGCTGATCACTAAACCTGAAGAGGTGAGTACTGCAATCATCATCATCATCAGCAGTACCACCAGGTGGTGAACTGTTGACAGGAGCAACAGCATGAGTTTGATAAGGAACATATTGCAGTATGTCCAAATCAAATAACTCCACAGGGCTTGTGGAATCTTGTCCTTTGGAGATTCATTGAACTTAACATGTAGAGTTTCTTCAACCATCTTTGTTCTGCAGTTGAAGACTCTGTATGCCTTGCAAGTAGATGAATACCCAACAAAGTACCCTGCATCCACCTTAGGATCAAATTTATGGAGTTGATCCTTTGTGTTGAGAATAAAACAGGACACCCAAATGCTTTGAAAAATGAAATCAGAGGAGCCAAATGATGGAGAACTTCATATGGAGTCTTCATCAACCTCTGATTTACTAAAACTCTATTTTTCACATAGCAAGCTGTGTTGACAGCTTCAGCCCAAAAGGTCAGTGGCAAACCTGAGTGAGCCAGCATGGACCTTGCAGCTTCAATGAGGGTCCTGTTCTTTCTCTCCACTACTCCATTTTGTTCTGGAGTCCTTGGAATGCTGAACTGCCTTTTGATTCCCTTTGAAAGATAGAAGTCGTCAAGTGTATGATTTCTGAACTCAGTTCCATTGTCACTCCTAATACACTTGACTGGAAGGGAATACTGCTTCTCAATATACAGCACAAAGTGAATAATCTTCTGAGCAGCCTCATCCTTTGAATGTAGAAAGAAAGTCCATACAAATCTGGAGTAATCATCCACAATTACCAGACAGTATTTCTTCTTTGCCATGCTCATTACTCTCACAGGACCAAATATCCATATGCAGTAATTGCAAGCAGGCAGTGGACTTAGGCACTTCAATAGGAGGGAATGAGACTTTGTGTTGTTTTCCTTTTAAACAAGCAGTGCAGGTTTAATCACAATGAAACTCCTTTATTGGTAAGCCTCTGACTAAACTATTGTGGTAAGCTGATTCATGTTTTTCAGATTAACATGACCAAGCCTTCTGTGCCACAGTTTAGATTCTTGAGAAGAGGCTTTGGAAAATAGGCAAGGATTGCCTTTGAGATCTATTTTCTTGGAAATCTAAGGCATACACTCTTCCTGTCCTGTTGGCTCTCAGGAGAGTGTGATCATCCAACACCTTGTCAATCAAGTGCAAAACTTTGGATGACAGAATCCTACAGTTTTGACTGGTGAAAATGGCAACATGGCCTTTATCACACATTTGACTGACACTCAAGAGATTGTACTTGAGATTTTCCACATGATTAACATCATCAAATTTGATTTCTCCATTGGAGACAAAGCCCTTACCGATGATGTAACCCCTAGCATCATTGCCAAAAGAGACAAATCCCTTCTTTCCTTGAGAGTAGTCATGAAGAAGAGAGCTGTTCCCAGTCATGTGCATAGATCCCCCACTGTCTACATACCAGATGCTACTTTGGCATGTTGAAGAACCCTGCAAAAATAAACAATTATTTAGTTTTAGAGCCCCAAACCTTTTGGTTTCGGCCTGGTCTCATCAATAGATGGTAACTACCAGTTTATTTGAAACAACAGCTTGAGAGAAAGAAGATGGTGGTAGAAGAGGAGTCCTTTGGCTTGGACCTCCTTTTCTGTGGTTTCAACATAGGAGCATCTAGTTGGTTAACTCTACCCAACAGATGTTGAGCCATCATAACCAGCTGTGTCTGATTTTGTGATAAAGCTTTCAGCTCATCAGACACATTGCTAGTGGAGTTTGATAAGTTCCTATGTTGCACACCCTTCTTCTTCTGAGCATCCTCAGCTGTCACCTGTTTTAACCCTTTCCTTTTGGATTTCTTTGATAACTCTTTCTACTGGCAGTTTTCTTCTCTTCAGTACTGACAGCAGTTGAAGTTGAACTTCAGTGTTAAATCCTGCTCTCTAGTCCTTTCAGGACCTTCAGAATTAACTCCTGAGTTGATCAACTCATTAATCATGTGAATGTCAGCATTTGAACCATCAACATCAGCTGATAGGTTCAAAGAGGGCTTGATGCTGACTGCTACTTCTGATTGTGCTGTATCAGAAGGTAGATCACATGATGTGCTGGATTGGTTAACACTCTCACCATCAGATTCTACCTCTCTGCTCTTGGGGTAAAATCTGTAGGTGGAGCAGTGTGATTGTAACCAATTCCAAACTTCACATTTGAAGCAGATTGCTTACTAAGAAGCATTTCAAAACCTTTGCATGATTGTACCCATCTATCACACTCTACCTGGGTAACTGCAAGGGTTTCTTTGAGATCTTTGTACTTCTCTAGGACTACCTCTTCTCTAGCCTTATCATCAATTATTTGGCAATTCAGTTTATAAATCCATCATTTTTATCTTTAAGCACAGACTCAAACTCAGCTTTATTTTTGGAATTGTTTGTTCTAGCTCAATGTTCTTATTAATTAGAGCTACATTTGCTTCTCTAATGGAAGCAAATGCTGCTATGCATGGTTCAGAACATAATTTGGCTTTTGCCTCAGAGGATACCTGTGATACCTGAGGTGTAGAGGCATTAGAAAATGAAGTATCAGCAGACTCCAAAGCCATAAGAGCTAGATTCCCAAAAGGACTGTCACCACCATGTTGACCAGCACCTAAGAACAGTTGGTCATGACCAGACATGTCATCTGGTAAACTGCTCCAGTCAACAACTCCTGGGGTGAAGAAGCTGTGTTGTTGAGGTTGAGGTTGTTGATGAGATTGGGATGGCTGAGGTTCTGGTAGTGCATGAGGTTGTGGTGCCATAGGAACTTGAACTTGATTTGACTGTGGCATGTAGTAACAAGGGTAGGATATGGCATTTGACCCTGAGGAACAAAATATGCCGGAGATTGTTGTTGAGGATGATGACTAGAGGTGACAGGATGTTGCCCTCTGTGTTGTTGACTATGCCAGGAAAAGTCACAAAGGGTGCAGTGGAGTTAGATCCAGTTGATCTACACTCTCTTGCAAAGTGTCCAAGCCTTTGGCATTTGTGACACCTCAACTTGCTCTTGTCAAAACCAACTTTGGTTTTGCCAGAGAGTCCTGGGAATTTTCTTCCAGTTCTTTTATAGAACTTCTGAGATCTGATATTTATCAGGGCCATTTGGCTCAAAATATCCATCTCTTCTAAGTCATCATCAGCAATCCCCTTGAGATCATCCATAATGAAGCATAAATTGTAATTATTACACCCAGTAAACTGACCATCAATACTCACAAATGCAGAATCAGAAGTGCTTGAAGAGAAATTAATATGCTCATCATCCTGGCATTCAGATGAAGCATATTCTGACTCATGACCCACCAAGGCAGTGTTGCCTCGTACAAAGTCTTCAGTGAGCTTTCCAGATGAAGACAACTTTCTCTTCTGTTCTATCTCTCTCTCAAAAGTGAGCAGTTTCCCGTGGAGTTTAGGTGAGAGATAGTTTGTCCAAACTTGCACTGGAGCGTAGGACAAGTATATGTCCCATCTCTCAGGCAGTGATCTGAGAAATCTGTTATTCATCTGAATATTGTGTACTCAAGTTTGACCATTTTTAGTTCAGAGATCAAACAAGAGAACCGCTCATATTGTTGAGTCAGTGTCTCACCCTTTCTATGAGAGAATGTCTCATATTGTTGGGCAAGAATTTCTCTATTATTTGCCAAGACCTCATCTATTCCTCCAAATTGTTCTTTCAGGCATCCAGAGGTCAGGCAGTTTCATGATGCATTAGCCAGAATAGATTTCATTTGGCAATGCCATGGCCAGAATTCCATGGGCTTTTGCATCAATTTGAAGCAACTTCTTATCCTCATCTGAGTATTGCTCCCTCCTCTTCGGAACCATTTGATTGGTTTCCGGGTTATTCACCATAGGCTTGTGTGGACCATGTACCACTGATGTCCAACACCCTGCGCTGTTAACAGACAGGTGATGGAGCATACGTCTTTGCCATATGTTATACTCATTCCTAACCAGCATTGGTGGCTTGGTTGAGGAACCAGTATTGTGAGGATCATTGGAGGGGTGGTCATTTTCAGTTCAAAAACAATTAATTCAAGCTTTTAAAAGTTTTAAACAGACCACAACAAACTCATTGAAAACCAAGAGAAGATCTCAGGGTGAATGACCAGAAATACAGAAAATTCAATCTCTATAACCGTTTCTTGCAAAAAACAAAAGCTAATCAATCAAACTTAGATCTTGAATAGCAGTTTTCATGATCAATTATTAGATCGATCAATGATTAACCTGCTCTGATACCATTTGACAAGATCAGTGATCACAAGTTCGATGTATTAGAGTTCAAAGCAGCGGAATATGACCAAATTAGACAAATTGTAGCAAGCAATCGATACTTGTATGCATTAAGAGCGCATACGGTTATAGGGAGAGAATATATATTTCTGATTTCAAGGAATGTTTATAGATGTAAATATTTCTAATCAATCATTCATTCATTCCATTCATTCATACACACAAATTACAATAGGTTGTCACTCCTTATATAGAGTGCAACAATCACTGTTGTTATCACACGAAAGTGACAACTGGCAGATTTAATACAAAATAACTAACTCTTATAAACTACTGAAATGTTCACAACTACTGAGAACATATCAGAGTGTTAAGTACAAAATAAAAAACTACTGAACTACAACGACTGAAGAACAAGCTCTTCAGTCGTTTTACAAAAACTACTGAAACATAAAACTACTGAAACTACAAATATAAAACTACTAATATCACAACTACTGAAGAAGTACTCTTCAGTAGTTGTGACAACTACTGACGCTTCAGTACTTGATCTTCAGACTTTGACCTTCAGATGTTTCATCAGCTGACGACTTCAGTAGATATCATCAGCTGATGTCTTCAGTCTTTGTCTTCAGACTTTGTACATCAGTTGTTGATCTTCAGTACTTGTAAACTCTTCAGCTGTTGTACTTCAGTACTTTGGTCTTTCAGCTTCAGCACTTGTGTTCTTCAGCTGTTGTACTTCAGCACTTTTTTCTTCAGCTGTTGAGGTCTTCAGCACTTGATCTTCAGCTGTTGAAGTCTTTAGCACTTGTCAAACTGCTGATGAGGCTTTCACAGCAGTTGTTGTGATACCATGTGAGACTTAGAGGTTTTCTAATCTTGGCTCATTGGTTCTTTTGGTCCAACACTGACTCATGACCCACCAAGGCATGTTGCATGGTACAAAGTCATCAGTGAGCTTTCCAGATGAAGACAGCTTTCTCTTCTGTTCTATCTCTCTCTCAAACGTGAGCAGTTTCCCATGGAGTTGGGTGAGAGATAGTTTGTCCAAACTTGCACTGGAGCGTAGGACAATAGTATATGTGTCCCATCTCTCAGGCAGTGATCTGAGAAATCTGTTATTCATCTGGATATTTGTGTACTCAAGTTTGACCATTTTTAGTTCAGAGATCAAACAAGAGAACCGCTCATATTGTTGAGTCAGTGTCTCACCCTTTCTATGAGAGAATGTCTCATATTGTTGGGCAAGAATTTCTCTATTATTTGCCAAGACCTCATCTGTTCCTCCAAATTGTTCTTTCAAGGCATTGCAGAGGTCATGGGCAGTTTCATGATGTATTAGCCCAGAATAGATTTCATTTGGCAGTGCCATGGCCAGAATTCCATGGGCTTTTGCATCAATTTCAAGCAACTTCTTATCCTCATCTGAGTATTGCTCCCTCCTCTTCGGAACCATTTGATTGGTTTCCGGGTTATTCACCATAGGCTTGTGTGGACCATGTACCACTGATGTCCAACAACCTGCGCTGTTAACAGACAGGTGATGGAGCATTCGTCTTTGCCATATGTTATACTCATTCCTAACCAGCATGGTGGCTTGGTTGAGGACCAGTATTATGAGGATCATTGGAGGGAGTAGTCATTTTCAGTTTAGAAACAATTTATTCAAGCTTTTAAAAGTGTTACACAGACCACAACAAACTCAATGAAAACCAAGAAGATCTCAGGATGATGACTAGAAATACAGAAAATTCAATCTCTATAACCGTTTCTTGCAAAACAAAAGCTAATTCAATCAAACTTAGATCTTGAATAGCAGTTTCAATGATCAATTATAGATCGATCAATGATTAACCTGCTCTGATACCATTTGACAGGATCAGCGATCACAAGTTTGATGTATTAGGGTTCAAAGTAGCGGAATACGAACAGGAATTAGACAAATTGTAGCAAGAAGTCGATGCTTGTATGCATTAAGAGCACATACGGTTATAGCGAGAGAATATATTTCTGATTCAAGGAATGTTTATAGATATGAATGTTTTAATCAAATCATTCAATACATTCTTCATTCATCCCCCAATATTACAATAGGTTGTCACTCCTTATATAGAGTGCAACAATCACTGCTGTTATCACGGAAAGTGACAACTGGCAGATCTAATACAAAAATAACTAACTCTTAACAAACTACTGAAATGTTCACAACTACTGAGAACATATCAGAGTGTTAAGTACAGAATATAAAACTACTGATACTACAACGACTGAAGAACAAGCTCTTCAGTCGTTTTACAAAACTACTGAAACATAAAACTACTGAAACTAGAAATATAAAACTACTGATATCACAACTACTGAAGAAGTACTCTTCAGCAGTTGTGACAAACTACTGACGCTTCAGTACTTGATCTTCAGACTTTGACCTTCAGATGTTTCATCAGCTGATGACTTCAGTAGATATCATCAGCTGATGTCTTCAGTCTTTGTCTTCAGACTTTGTACATCAGTTGTTGATCTTCAGTACTTGTAAACTCTTCAGCTGTTGTACTTCAGTACTTTGGTCTTTCAGCTTCAGCACTTAGTTCTTCAGCTGTTGTACTTCAGCACTTTAGTTCTTCAGCTGTTGAGGTCTTCAGCACTTGATCTTCAGCTGTTGAAGTCTTTAGCACTTGTCAAACTGCTGATGAGGCTTTCAGCAGTTGTTGTGATACCATGTGGGACTTAGAGGTTTTCTGATCTTGGCTCATTGGTTCTTTTGGTCCAACACTGACTCATGACCCACCAAGGCAGTGTTGCATGGTACAAAGTCATCAGTGAGCTTTCCAGATGAAGACAGCTTTCTCTTCTGTTCTATCTCTCTCTCAAACGTGAGCAGTTTCCCATGGAGTTGGGTGAGAGATAGTTTGTCCAAACTTGCACTGGAGCGTAGGACAATAGTATATGTGTCCCATCTCTCAGGCAGTGATCTGAGAAATCTGTTATTCATCTGGATATTTGTGTACTCAAGTTTGACCATTTTTAGTTCAGAGATCAAACAAGAGAACCACTCATATTGTTGAGTCAGTGTCTCACCCTTTCTATGAGAGAATGTCTCATATTGTTGGGCAAGAATTTCTCTATTATTTGCCAAGACCTCATCTGTTCCTCCAATTGTTCTTTCAAGCATTCGAGAGGTCATGGCAGTTTCATGATGTATTAGCCCAGAATAGATTTCATTTGGCAGTGCCATGGCCAGAATTCCATGGGCTTTTACATCAATTTCAAGCAACTTCTTATCCTCATCTGAGTATTGCTCCCTCCTCTTCGGAACCATTTGATTGGTTTCCGGGTTATTCACCATAGGCTTGTGTGGACCATGTACCACTGATGTCCAACAACCTGCGCTGTTAACAGACAGGTGATAGAGCATTCGTCTTTGCCATATGTTATACTCATTCCTAACCAGCATTGGTGGCTTGGTTGAGGAACCAGTATTATGAGGATCATTGGAGGGAGTAGTCATTTTCAGTTTAGAAACAATTTAATTCAAGCTTTTAAAAGTGTTACACAGACCACAACAAACTCAATGAAAACCAAGAGAAGATCTCAGGATGGATGACCAGAAATACAGAAAATTCAATCTCTATAACCGTTTCTTGCAAAACAAAAGCTAATTCAATCAAACTTAGATCTTGAATAGCAGTTTCAATGATCATTATTAGATCGATCAACGATTAACCTGCTCTGATACCATTTGACAGGATCAGCGATCACAAGTTTGATGTATTAGGGTTCAAAGCAGTGGAATACGAACAGGAATTAGACAAATTGTAGCAAGAAGTCGATGCTTGTATGCATTAAGAGCACATACGGTTATAGCGAGAGAATATATTTCTGATTCAAGGAATGTTTATAGATATGGAATGTTTCTAATCAAATTATTCAATACATTCATTCATTCATCCCCCAATATTACAATAGGTTGTCACTCCTTAAATAGAGTGCAACAATCACTGCTGTTATCACGGAAAGTGACAACTGGCAGATCTAATACAAAAATAACTAACTGTTAACAAACTACTGAAATGTTCACAACTACTGAGAACATATCAGAGTGTTAAGTACAGAATATAAAACTACTGATACTACAACGACTGAAGAACAAGCTCTTCAGTCGTTTTACAAAACTACTGAAACATAAAACTACTGAAACTAGAAATATAAAACTACTGATATCACAACTACTGAAGAAGTACTCTTTTGCAGTTTTGACAAACTACTGAGGCTTCAGTACTTGATCTTCAGACTTTGACCTTCAGGTGTTTCATCAGCTGATGACTTCAGTAGATATCATCAGCTGATGTCTTCAGTCTTTGTCTTCAGACTTTGTACATCAGTTGTTGATCTTCAGCACTTGTAAGCTCTTCAGCTGTTGTACTTCAGTACTTTGGTCTTTCAGCTTCAGCACTTGTGTTCTTCAGCTGTTGTACTTCAGCACTTTAGTTCTTCAGCTGTTGAAGTCTTCAGCTGTTGAAGTCTTCAGCACTTGTTAAACTGCTAATGAGGCTTTCAGCAGTTGTTGTGATACCATGTGGGACTTAGAGGTTTTCTGATCTTGGCTCATTGGTTCTTTTGGTCCAACACTAATTAACAAACAAAAGAAGCTAGAAATTTATGGTTCCTTATCATTAAGTGATTAATAAAAGGTTGTTAAAAGGATTCATGATTTAACAAAAAGGGGTTTTTACTAAAAAGAGAACCATAGGGTACGATGTATTTGAAAGCATGCGATTACAAGGTACATAGAGTTTTCAATACTAGAATTAATGAAAACTAAAACCCCTTTAGAAACAAGTTTAACACTATCCTTTTACATGACACTAGAATCACTTCTGAACTATTTGTTGGATAAAGTTCACCTAACCACTTTTAGAGAACTTGTGTGTTTGAGGTGGGCTTAATGTATTTGTGGGATAAAGGTCATCTAACCACTTGTATGTGTAAACTCACATGTGTGTGTAAGAAGGACGACTTGAATTGAAAACCATGAGCATAGTGTCACTGAAGCATGGCATACAATGGTGTTGATGGGATTTTACATACCAACTAAACATAAGATGTTTAACCCATCCCATAAGTCTAGAAGTTCCAAAAGGTTGCAATTGTCAAGTGTGGATTACCTTGTTAATTTAAATAATGGGATAAAGGTCACCTAACCATCATTTAATTGTAACGTTGGATTCTAGGTTTTAATTATTAATTATCTATGACATACAAAGGGTATTAATGATTAAAATTTAATATTTCTAAAGTACTACTATGAACTTTGTTTATTATTGTAGAAATGGCCGCAAACAATAATGCTACCACCCTAACTGTCCATACCCTATTGCTCAGAACCATCTTAGAGACAGATCATCTTAACCATAATAACTTTATGGACTAGTTTCAAAACTTGATAATTGTTCTCAAGTAAGAGAAAAAGGCTTATGTCCTTGACGATCCCATTCCTGACCAACCCGACTCCGAGGATGTTGAGGTCTATAACGATTGGCTTCAGTACACCGAGGATTCGGTGGAGGTTACCTGCCTCATGTTGGGAACTATGATTCCCAAACTCCAAAAGGTGTTGGAGCATATATAGTCATATATAGTGTGTTCGTCTCTTGTCGAATAGTCTAGGCTTAATGTTATACACCTAATATGTTGTAAACATATGAAACTGGGTCATTCACAGGAGTATATGCGAATAAGACTCAGTCGTACGACTGAGCCATGCTAATGGACCAGCCGTGTGACTGAGAGATGTGATTGGGACATTCGTAAGACTGAACCATAAGTATGGTCCAGTCGCACGATTGAACACACGCATGGTCCAGTCGTATGATTGAACCATACGCATGGTCCAATCGCACGAATGGGCCCAGTCGCATCTAATATGGGCCGAGGCCTATATATACCAGTTTCAATGTGTAGAGGAAGTAAGGTTTTGAGAGGAGTCTGCCTGGGGTCCTAGGGCTGCCGGATGAGAGGGGAGATCATGCTCGATCTTCCCCTTGCCAAGAGTCTTGATTCTTATGTTCTAACAAGCTTGTAATCGTTAGGTTTTATCAATGAAATCATTCAATTATAGTTCGTATTATTGATTGTCTCTTGGTGTTTGCTGTTGTTTATCCTTCCGTCAAGAACATGCTCGGATGCTTATCGATCCAAGACAACTTCACAAAAGGATTGGAACATCATGGGGCATATGACATGATTACGCAGTTGAAGGAATGTTACTTCAACAAGCTAGGATAGAGCGCTTCGCAACGGTTCGAACGCTTCACGCATGTGGCATGGAAGAAACGCCATGGGTATCATCTTATGTAGTTAAGATGATAAACCCCCTTGATCGCCTCAAAAGGCTTAACTTGTTGTTTCTTGTGTGCCCAAGACACATACAAGATTGATGTTGTTAGTATGTTATGATCCAAGTCGGGTCATACCCAATAACAAGCTAATCAAACACCAACAGATATTATTTGTTGATGAGATCATACAAATAAATATTGACACAATTTAGAAAATGGGTTTTCTAAAACATTGCTTTTGTAATAGAACAAATTATATGGATAATTTCTTCATGAAAAATTATTTGTATCACTATTATGTAAGCTAAGTAATAACAATAATATTGTGTTAATGTTATAAAATTAAAAAAGTTTTAATTTAAGTAAGTTAAATAATAACAAGTTAGGTGTTTGCAATAGCTTGTGGGTATACATGCTTGAGGACTTCTCTTTTGGAGGCTAGGCATTCAAGAAGCATCATCATCTTCTTCTCATCCATACCACATCCTTTTGTTCTGAAAGGTAGTTCAAGAACACCCTACGGTGTTCTTTTTTGTTTTTGACAGCATTTCATTTCACATACATATGATCCTTGTTCATGGGTATTGTTTTGGACTAAAATGGTTCATATTTTCAGATTATTAACAACAAGTTTAATACTTATATCTGCTGCGTTTTATAGGTTAAATGGTTAAACTAGCTTTGATAAACTTGTAACAATACCCAACAATGGCATCTAGAGCCGGTTATGTGGAATATTTGCTTCAAAAGTCCTGAAAAGTTAGTTTTCATGGGCTTTTTCAACCCATTAGGGGTTGTTTTATTATGGATTAATGAATCCCTTATGTTTGAAGGTTTTATCTTACATGCTTTAGTATAAACCTTGAAAGATTATGAGCAAATGGTTGATTAATTTTGTTTGGACAAAACCCTAAATTTTTGGTTCATGTTGGCCGAAAATTTATGGTTAAAAAATGGGTCATGGTTGTTCTTGTATATTGTATATGATACATATTTTGCTGAATAACATAGGTTTGACCTTATGTGTTTGGGATTTGGTTGGTTGTGATTTTGTCATGTTGGTTTTGTTCCTGAAAGGGTTGTAATTTTTCTGTTGTATTTTGGGTTGTAATTTATTTATTCATTGGTTATGTAATAAATGGATTAGGTGCATTTCTTTTAATAGAAAATTTTATTAGGATATGATTTTGTAAAAGAAGATGCACAAGATGAAGACCCAAAGAAGGACACAAAAGACATGGACACTTGAAGCATTTGGATGTGGATTCAAGTGGGAGTTCATGGACACATTTTGATGTGTCATTGTTAACCTTTAGGAAAGACCTAATGACAACACTTGTGATGGCAAACAAGTGTAGTCAACTTAGTGGCTATGGTTATGCACTTGTGATTGTATGATTATGCGTGTTTGGTTGTTTGTTTTATGGTTGTTGTTTGATATTTGGATATGCATAACAAACTTATTAACATACAAACAAGCCGAAAATTGATGATTTTTTATCATTAAGTGATTAATAAATGGTTATTAAAAGATTAATGATTTTAATAAATGGGGTTTTACTAAAAAGTGAACCATAGGGTACCATGTATTTGAAGGCATGAAAATACAAGGTACATAGAGTTTTCTAACTAGAATTATGAAAACTTAAAATTCCTTTTATAAACAAGTTTTACACCATACTTTTGCACAACACTTGAGTCACTTGGAAACTCCTAATGGGATAAAGGTCACCTAACCATTTTAAGGGAACTTGTGATTTGAGGTGGGGATACCATATTTGTGTGATAAAGTTCACCTAACACTTATGTTGGAAACTCCCATATGTGTGCAAGTAGGGTGACTTGATTTGTAAACGATGTTAATGGATCACCACAATGTGGTTTACAATGGTGTTGATGGGACAAACATGCCGACTATACATATGATGTTCAACGTCGATCCCATACCTCTAGAAGTTGCAAAGGGTTGCAATTGTCAAAATGTTGACTACCTTGTTAATTTAAATAATGGGATTAAGGTCACCTAACAACTATTTAAATGTAACATTGGATTCTAGAATTTTAAAATTGTGTAAGACACATATAAGGGCTTTAATTATTAAAATATGATAATATCTAAAATACTAAAATTGAAATTTGTTAAATTTTGTAGATAGCCACCAACAAAAGAAAATAATGATATCCCATCCGCTCACTCACTATCACTAACAAACTCTCCAAAAGAAGCGTCTAAACCATAACAACTTTATAGATTGGTTTCGAAACTTGAGAATTGTTCTCAAGCAAGAGAAACGATCGTATATTTTAGACGATCTGATTCTCGATCAACTAATGAGGATGATGAGGAGGCCTATATTAATTGGGTGAAATACACTAAGGACTCAGTCCAAGTGTCTTGCCTCATGTGGTAAGTATGTCTCCGAATCTCCAAAAGGAGTATGAACATCATGGAGCATACGACATGATTACCCAGTTGAAGGAAACATTCCATCAACAAGCAAGGGTAGAGCGCTTGAAAACGGTTCGAGCACTCCATGCATGTCATATGGATGACACCCAATCAGTTTCATCTTATGTACTTAAGATGAAAAGCCACATTGACTACCTCGAAAGGCTGAATTGTCCTGTCTCGAAGGAGTTGACTATGGATTTGATCCTCAACTCTTTGTCAAAAAGGTTTGACAGCTTTGTTATGAATTGTAACATGAACATAAGTGAGCTTCAATCTATGCTCAACACTGCTGAGGCGGCCATATGTAAAAAGGTTTTACCCATTATCACCATCAATGAAGGTGGGAACAAGAAGAGGCCTCACCCTGCACCGAAGGCAAATGTTGCCAAGGGTAAATGGTATGTTAGGGGAAAGGGGAAGGGAGTGGTAAGAGCGCCACCACCAAAACAAGCAGAGAAGAAGCAAAAGTTTTCTTCAAATGACCCATGCTTCAAGTGTGGGGAGATTGGACATTGGGCAAGAAATTGTCTAGTCCATCTCAAAGAGTTGCAAGCTGTGAGGGATGTCGGGCAAACATCATTTATTGAAAATGAAATTCATGTTTCTTTAATTGGCATATTTTATTTTAATTTTCATTGCCGTCTTGGCTAAATGTACCAAACCACCACCAAGAAACTTAAATTGGATTTGAGTATTACCCATCTTTGGCATTGCCGTCTTGGTCATATAAACAAGAAGCGCATACAAACACTTCAAAAGAATGGTCTTTTAAAAGCAAGTGAATATGATTCATGTGATGTATGTGAATCTTGTTTACAAGGTAAAATAACTAAGGCACCTTTTAGTGGCAAATCCGAAAGGACAAAAGATTTATTAGGCATCATATATTCAGATGTATGTGGTCCTTTTAAGCCAATGACTAGGTACCATGAAAGATACTTCATTACCTTTACCGATGACTATAGTCGATATGGTTATGTCTACTTGTTAAGACACAAAGATGAAGCTTTTGAAATGTTCAAAATCTTCCAAAATGAAGTAACATATCAACTCAACAAGAAAATAAAAATTCTTCGCACCGATAGAGGAGGTGAATACCTAAGTGATGCTTTTAGAGATCTTCTTAGAAGTTGTGGTATTGTCTCACAACTATCTCCACCTGGAACACCACAACACGATGGTGTGTCCGAGAGGAGAATCAAAGTCTATTGGATATGGTTCGATCTATGATGGCTAGAAGCTCATTGCCTCTATCATTTTGGATTTCGCTTTGCTCTCTACGACCCTTATCTTGAATATGGCCCCAACCAAAAAGTGGAAACGACACCTTATGAAATATGGCATGGAAGGGTTCCATCACTATCATATTTAAAGGTATGGGGTTATGAGGCTAATGTTAAGACTCCCACCTCAAACAAGTTAGAAAGCCGTTCCACTTAGCGTATCTTCATTGGATATCCTAGAAATTCTATTGGATATTATTTCTATGATCCATTGGAACAAAAGGAGTTTGTTGCTAAGAAGCTGAGTTCGTAGAAGCTAAGTTCCTTACAGAAGGAACTAGCAGTAGAATAGTGGATCTTGAGGAGGATCAAGAACCACAAACCATACATATTTGGTTGACACTAGCACTCAACAAGAGGATGTGGAGGGTGATAAAATAGTTGATCAATGCACACAAAATGTTCGTAGATCTGGTAGAATTAGTAATCCACTTGAAAGATATGGATTTTGTGTTGATGGATGCTATTTGGTAGATTCCGATGAACCAACCACTTATCATGATGCAATGTCCAATTTGGATTGTGACAAATAGCTTGAAGCCATGAACGTTGAGATGCAATCTATGTATGACAACTATGTATGGGACTTGGTTGAACCACCTCTTAACTTCAAAGTAGTTGGAAGTAAGTGGGATTTCAAGAAGAAAACTAATATGCATGGAAACTTGGATACTTATAAAACTAGACTTGTAGCAAAAGGTTTCACTCAAACTCAAGGAGTTGATTATGATGAGACCTTCTCGCCTATTGCAATGCTAAAGTCTATTAGGATATTATTGGCCATAGTTGCTCATTATGATTATAAGATTTGACAAATGGATGTCAAAACCGCTTTTCTAAATGCATATCTGATTAAGATGTCTATATGGTTCAACCTGAAGGTTTTGTCGATAAAAAACATCCTAACAAAGTATGCAACTTAAAGAAATCAATTTATGGATTGAAGCAAGCATCAAAAAGTTAGAATCAACACCGTTTTGATGAAGAGATAATGTAACACCTGGATATTTTAAAGACAAAGAAAGAGAAGAGTAAAGCGAAGGAAAAAGAAAGAAATGCTATTTAACCTAACATGAGGGGTTAAACATGTAAAAAATACAAGATTTACTTTTTATGTAGTACAAAAATAGCATGGCTGCCCATGCCATGCCATTTTTCACTTTTGAGTTTTGATTTTAGAGAGAGAAAGAGCAGAGCTCGGGTTTGAAGAAGAACAAGAAGAAAGAATTTGAATTCAAGGTAAGAATTCATGCTTTTATGGTGTTCTTTACTGGTCATATCCTCGGGTTTATGCTTATGTGTGTTTGTATTTGTTTGGGTATGTTTTTTGTGGGTTTCAAGGAGGTTGAATTCAATTTGCAAATGAGTTTGGAAGAAGCCATAATCAAGAGCTGCAAAGGTGAGTTGTAGGACCCCTTTGTTAGTAGTTTTTAACTGATTTTGGGGCTGGAAATGCATGAATGTATGTTTTTATTAAACTGGGTTTTGGACCCGTATGCTTGAATGTGTGTATGATGATGTTATGATGTGATGTGTGACTATGTTCATGCTTGATGATGTATGATTGTGTTTCTAAGGCTTAGAGGGTAAGATTTAAGCTTAGAACATGATGAATCGTGCATGGAAATCGAATATGATGTTTTAGGGTCACATGTTAAGTTTTTCAGTCTGCGAAAGTGTTTGGAAGTCAATGTGGATGGAAAGGGTTAATGCGGATGAACATTGACTAAGTGCATGAAATGCGGATGAGCATTTGGCTAAGTCTGAGAAATGCGGATGAATATGGACTAAGTAAAGGGAAATGCGGATGAGTATTAATGGCAAAGTAAGTAAATGCGGATGAACAGTTAATGTGGATGGGTCAATGCGGATGAGCATTTGACTAAGTATATGAAATGTGGATGAGTAAGTCAATGCGGATGACAATGCGGATAAAGTAAGTCAATGCGGATGAGCATTTGACTAAGTATATGAAATGCGGATGAGTAAGTCAATGCGGATGAAGTAAGTCATGTGAATGAGCATTTGACTAAGTATGTGAAACGCAGATGAGTAAGTCAAATGTGGATGAAGTATGTCAATGCGGATGAAGCAAATCAAATGCGGATGAACATAAGTTCAATGCGGATGAACACTAAGAATAATTCTGATTTTTTGGAGAATAAGGAGTAATGTAGACTTTGACCTAGGAGATTCCTAGGGGTTATGTAAGTTGACTTTTGGGGTCATAGATGGTAATATAGGCATGTAATGATATGTGATTGATGCTTATGCATGATGATAATGATGATGTTGCATGGTTATACATGACGTATGTTATGTATGTATGATGCCGTGCATGATGATGACTAAATGATATGTGTATGTTCCTTATGATGATGTATGTTTATCTTTCCTATGGCTTTACGTGTCCGGTAATGATGAACGAAGTATTATGTAACGTAAAGTGAAAGACAATTAAAGAGGAACATGATGAAGAATGCATGCATTAATCAATGAATGAATGAATGTAAGAAAGGCTTGCAAGCAATGTATGGAGGTGCACACCCATTGTAGGTGTTAGCTTAACGGTGTGCGGGGTAGCTACCCCAAAGGATGCACATTGGGGTCTTTCTTTGTGATTGACCATATGGATGAACCATTGTTGCGTGCCTTAGGTACTATGACCACTTGTGCTGGGCACCACCGAAGAAGCTCTTTTATAGGCTTAGGTCCAGTATCATGAGCATGAAAGGCATAGCATATGACATTGGTATACCTGTACTTTACCTTAGGTACTGTGACCACTTGGTGCCGGGCACCACCGATGAAGGTCTTTTATAGGCTTAGGCACAGTATCATGAGCATGAAGGTAAAGTTCATGATGATGATGAAAGTAATGATGAATGAATGGAAAGAATGACGAAGATAATAATTATATTATGTACATATGATGTATGATCACGAACGAATGTAAAGCATAATATGATTTTGAGAGAAAGAATGGTTTTACGAATGAAAAGTATGTTTTATTATAAAACTAGAACTCACTCAATAACGCTGACTTTTATGTGTTTCTAGTTGGCAGGTAATGTTGCTGAGGATGGCACGAGGCAGCTGCTCAGCTGTTTTGGATGGCATCCATTTACATAATGCTTTTGTGAAGTGATACGACAATGTAATTTTTGTAACCGATAACGATGTATTATTTTGCAAAGGTTTTTATGATGAAATGAAAAGCAATTTTTGAATGTTTCCGCTACAAATGTTTATTTAAAATAACTGTAAATGTATGTTTTATGTGTAAGGTTGACCAGCTTTAAGCGTACCGAGAACGGGGCCTTACAAATAATCAAATTTGGGTTCATCAAAAATGCTGATGAGCATGTGTATTTAAGAAAGCTAGTGGGAGCATCATCACTTTCCTAGTATTGTATGTCTATGACATTCTACTATTTGGAAATGACCTTCCAACCATGGAGGATGTAAGAGCCTGGCTTGGAAGATGTTTCTCCATAAAGGATCTTGGTTAAGTTGCCAATATTTTTGGAATAAAGATCTATAGGGATAGGTCAAGGCGGTTGATAGGTTTAAATCAAAGTGCATACATTGATAAGATCTTGAAAAGGTTCAAGATAGAAAACTCTAAGAAATGTATGGTACCTATTCAAAGAGAAATGATATTGAGTAAGACTTAATGTCCAAGCTCAAAGGATGAGCAAGATAAAATGAAGGTAATCCCATTTGCATCGGCTATAGGATCCATCATGTATGCAATGATATGCACTAGGCCAGACGTGTCATGCGCTTTGAGCATGACAAGCCAATACTAGCAAAATCCTGGAAACAGTCATTGGATGGTTGTTAAGAACATACTTAAGTACCTACGAGGACCACAGATATGTTCCTAATCTATGGATCTGGTGAGGAGGAACTCGTAATAAAGGGTTACACATATGCGAGTTTCCAAACTGATCGGATGACCCACGATCATAATGGGGGTACATTTTCATCTTGAATGGAGGAGTAATTTCATGGAAGAGCTCTAAGCAAGATATGGTGGAATTGTCAACTACAGAGTCAGAATACATCGCCGCTTAATTAGCAGCTCAGGAAGCTGCGTGGTTAAAGAAATTCATAGCCGATCTGGGGCAGTCTCTTCCATTCAGGACCCCCTAGAAATTCTTTGTGATATCGAGGGTGCGATCGCTCGAATCAAGGAACCCTGCGTACATCAAGGACTACGCACATTGAACGGAGATTCAACTACATAAGAGATGAAGTTGAAAAGGGAAAGATATGTATTCACAAAGTTCAAACAGATCAAAACATTGTGGATTCACTCATGAAGTTTCTTGAAAAGGCAAAGCATGAAAGTCATACTTGTGCCATGGGACTTCAATATTCTTATGACTAGATATGATCTTTAATTTTTGTATTTAGATATTATGACCCTTTATTACTTGATTAAATTATTTGGTTATAATGTTTCAACTAATATTCCTATTTTACATGTTTAAAATCCATGAGTAAACCATTTACTCAGAACGTCCGTAGTCGTTCATACTTGTGGGAACAAGAATGAAGTTAAGACTATTATGAACATGGATTGGTAGATATTCATATGGATGAATATAGAGCAAAAGGTTGTTGCCAAAGTTCACAGATATTTGTGGGATACAAGTATTGGACTGACCTGCATCTCAATATTACTACATGGAATATTCCTGATTGATCATAAGTAATTTTGAGTAAAGGCGAATATCATTTGGTATCCTCTGACTTGAGATACATATTAGGTCTTGATATTTACCTAATATTATACTTTGACTTAGTTCTTCGCTATTCTGAAACATGGCAGTACATAAGTCTAAGTTCAGGTATGATATAACGTAATTGTGAGAGACGTATGTAGTCAAGATGGGATTTGTCCCTCTTATTCGTTAAGAGTAAGATGCATAAGGCCTGATAAAGTTAGCTCAATGGAGATGATCGTTCTATGTCTGTGGGATTTAACATGACATTTGTGACAAAAGGATAGATGATTGATTCACCTAAATCTTTTCGAGTAAGGTACTTGAAGGGGATGATGTTATTGAATGGCACTTAATCATACCTATTAAGTGTAGTAAACCGTTATTAGGCGGTATTTACTGTTCGTATCAATCTTCTATGAATATTGTGCAAGTGGGAGATTGTTGGATCTTGTATGCCCGAGACACATACAAGATTGATGTTGTAACGCCCCGAATAATGTCTAGGCGAGCCAAATAATAATAATCGGCTTAGACGAGATTATTTAATGAAAATAAGATGGATATGGGTTACAGACTGAGTTAACTCTTCGGGATATGTGTTTGGAGAGTTTAAGGTCATGGGAACGCTTGGTATATATAAACGGATAAGCTTGAGCAACTCTCATTTGCAACTAAACACTCTATTTCTAGAGAGAGAGTAGAGAGAGAAGTAGAGTTGAATTGAAGATTCAAGGCTCGGTTGATCCCGGGATTGAATATCGGTGTTTGTGGGCATCCAAACAACAAGAAAACACCAAGAATCCATGTAAGAAACATCATTTAATCATTGCTTTTGATGTAAACCCGGATTCTAGGTTTGGGTTTTAAAAGTGGCAAAGATTCGCCCAAAACACATGTTTTTGTGTATGAAAACATGTAAGAAGCTTAGATAAAGCTTATTGGGTGATAAATCAAGGTTTTGGGTGTAAAAGATTGAAGTTTTGGGTAAAAAATAGGGTGGTTAGCTACCATGAAGATGTGTACCAACAGGGATCAACATTTGTTATCGATCAAAATGGAGCTCTTGCGTTGTGCAATCTCGTTGATGATGAAGTGAAAGATGAAAAATAAATAAAGCTAATAAGCGATAATCAAAGATAATAATGTTATTATCGGTGTGTACGTATGATGCTTGATTGCTTAAGAATGTAAAGAAAGGTTTTAAATGGAAGTAAAAGTATTTATTTTATAAAACTATAGTTCACTCAGCAACACTGACTTTTATGTATTTTCCAGTTGGCAGGTGATGGTTGCTGAGGATGGCACGGGTAGCTACTTGGCCTATTTTAGATGGCATCCGTTTTGTATAACGATGTGTTTTTTGCATTGTAATGCGAACAAGTGATGTTTTGTAATTGTTAACATTGTTTATTTTTATGCAAAAATGACTATATATATATATATATATATATATATATATATATATGAAATGGTTTAAGTAAATTCCGCTGCAATGTTTTACAAATGTTAAAATTTTATGCATGCTTTTGTTCGATGATTGACTAGCTGTGAACGTCCCGAGAACAGGGACTTACAAGCTAAACGAACACCAATAAATATTTATTTGTTGATGAGATCATACAAATAAATAAGGACACCAATTTAAGAAAATACCTGATGGCACGCAGCTACTCGGACTAGCATCCTTTCCCTTTCTGTCCCATTTTCAGTTTAAGTTTAGGCTTCTTTTGAAAATTTACTCGTTTCACTTAAACAATATACTATATGCTCCAAGTTTGACTAGGAACATTATTTCTCTGTCCAGTTAAGACAATATGGTTATGGTTTAACATTATTGAAAATGAAATTCCTGTATCTTTAAATGACATATTTTATTTTAAAGTTATTCCTATTAATGGTATTTATGAATTGGTTCATGAAAACACATTATATGATAGCTCATTGTACCAAACCACCACCAAGAAGCTCAAATTGAATTTGAGTGACACCAATCTTTTGTATGCCGTCTTTGTCATATAAACAAGAAGCGCATACAAACACTTCAAAAGAACGGTCTTTTCAAAGCAAGTGAATATGAGTCATTTGATGTATGTGAATCTTGTTTACAAGGTAAAATGACTAAGGCACCTTTTAGTGGCAAATCCGAAAGGGCAAAAGATTTATTAGGCATAATACATTCGGATATATATGGTCCTTTTAAGCCGATGACTAGGTACAATGAAAGATATTTCATTACCTTTACCGACGACTTTAGTCGATATGGTTATGTGTATTTGTTAAGACAAAAAGATGAAGCTTTTGAAATGTTCGAAATCTTCCAGAATGAAGTAGGAAATCAACTCAACAAGACAATAAAAATTCTACACACCGTTAAAGGAGGTGAATACCTAAGTGATGCTTTTAGAGATCATCTTAGAAGTTATGGTATTGTTTCATAACTATCTCCACCTAGAACACCACAAGAAAATAGTGTGTCCGAGAGGAGAAATCGAACTCTATTGCATTGGTTCGATCTATGATGGCTCGAAGCTCATTGCCTGTATCATTTTGGGGTTTCACTTTGCTCTTTGCGACCAGTATTTTGAATATGGCCCCAACCAAGATAGTGGAAAAGACACCTTTTGAAACATGGCGTGGAAGGGTTCCATCATTATCATAATTAAAGTTACGGGGTTGTGAGGCTTATGTTAAGACTCCCACCTTGTTGGTCCATGTGATCGTATTATAGTGCAAATGATATTAAGAATCATTCAATATCCAATAAATATATTGAACAACAATAACATAGAGAATTTAACACAATAACAACTCACTCATAATAAGACAATGATCAATGATAATCAATAACATAAAGCACAATGATAAATCTGTGTATTAACTGCTTTGAAATGGTAACTTGCAACAATGATAATCGATTAGGGTTTTGCAAGCTTACCTACAATGAGAAGAAACAAAAACAATATATAGCAGTCTATAGTTTCGCACACAGTTTCACTGTCAACGAAACTGTATTGCCGAAACTATAGTTTCGCCAGGTGAAATAGTAGATTCGCTAGGCAAACAAAAGAGCTAACTGTGAGTGAACTTATAGTTTCGCTCACAGTTTCGCTGGACTGCCAAAATACATAAATGTAAGTACTTACAAAAGGAAACTAACAAAATTCCTATTACAAGTAAAAGTAAACAAACTAAACTAAGGTGAGTCCAACCTATACATGATCTTCACACCTCAAACAAGTTAGAAAGCCATTCTACTAAGTGTATCTTTATTAGATATCCTAGAGATTCTATGGGATATTATTTCTACGATGCATTGGAATAAAAGGAGTTTGTTGCCAAGAAGGCTGAGTTCTTAGAAGCTAAGTTCCTTATCGAGGAACTACCAGTAGAACAGTGGATCTTGAGGAGGATCAAGAACCACAAACCGAACACGTTTTGTTGACACTAGCACTAATCATGATGATTTTAAGGATGATCAAATAGTTGATCAATAAACACAAAACGTTCGCACATCTGTTAGAACTAGTATATGGACTTTTCATAGATGGATGCTATATGGTGATTCCGATGAACCAACCACTTATCATGATGCAATGTCCAATTGGGATTGCGAAAAATAACTTGAAGCCATGAACGTTGAGATGCAATCCATGTATGACAACCAAGTGTGGGACTTTCTTCAACCACCTCTTAACTCCAAGATAGTTGGAAGTAAGTAGGTTTTCAAGAAGAAAACCAATATTCATGGAAACTTTTATACTTATAAAGCTAGACTTGTAGCAAAGGGTTTCACTCAAATGCAAGGGGTTGATTATGGTGAGACCTTCTCACCAGTTGCAATGCTAAAGTCTATTAGGATATTATTTGCCATAGCTGCTCATTATGATTATGAGACTTGGCAAAAGGATGTCAAAACTGCTTTTTTAAATGGACATCTTGAGGAAGATGTATATATGGTTTAGCCTGAAGGTTTTGTCAATCAAAAACATCCTAACAAAGTGTGCAAGTTAAAGAAATCAATCTATGGATTGAAGCAAGCATCAAGAAGTTGGAATCACCATTTTGATGAAGACATAATCAAATTTGGGTTCATCAAAAATGCTGATGAAGCATGTGTATATAAGAAAGCTAGTGGGAGCATCATCACTGTCCTAGTTTTGTATGTTGATGACATCCTACTATTGGGAAATGACATTCCAACCTTGGAAGGTGTTAAAACCTGGCTTGGAAGTTGTTTTTCCATTAAGGATCTTCATGAAGCCACCAATATTTTGGGAATAAAGATCTACAGGGATACATCAAGGCTGTTGAAAGGTTTAAATCAAAGTGCATACATTGATAAGATCTAGAAACTGTCCCGTCTCAAAGGAGTTGGCCATGGATTTGATCCTTAATGGCTTAACTAAAATTTTTGAGATGTTCATCATGAAATACAATATGAACGGGTGGGAGAAGAGCATTGGTGAGCTTCACGCAATGCTCAAAACAGCCGAGGCAGGGATGGGTAGAAAGGTTCTACCTATTCTCTCGATTAATGAGGGAAGCAAAAAGAAAAGGCCATTCCCTGATCCCAAGTCAAATGTTGCCAAAGGAAAGGGGTACAACAAATGGAAAGGGAAAGGAAAGGCTAAAGCGGAACCTCCAAAGACTAAGCTTAAGAAGCCTAAGGTAACAGAGAATGATCAATGCTTTTAGTGTGGTGAGATAGGACATTGAAAAAGGAATTGTCCAACCTATCTCAAAGAATTGTGAAATAAGAGGGAAGCTGGGCAAACCACAGGTACAACTTTCATGATTCATATTGGTTTAAATGTTATTTCTTCAAACACATGGGTATCGGATGCCGGATGTGGAACTCACATTTGCAATTTGTTGTAGGGGTTCAAAAGAAATAAGCTCTTCAAGAAGGAAGACACAAATCTTTACATGGTCAACTGAGCAAAAGTTGATGTCGACACCCAAGGAGACTATATTTTGAACATTTTGTAAGCTCCTAGTTTGACTAGGAAT
>JACCIX010000239.1:0-95234 GCA_025506515.1 Flaveria trinervia
CCATTTGTCACAATCCGAATGGACACTGCATCATGGTATGTGGTTGGTTCATCTGAACCTACCACATAGCATCCATCCATGAAAAATCCGTATCTTTCAGGTGGATTACTAATTCTACCACTTCTGCGAACGTCTTGTGTGTATGATCAACCCCTTGATCATCCTCAACATCCTCATGTTGAGTGCTAGTTTCAACCAAATGTGCATTGGGTTGTGGTTCTTGATCCTCTTCAAGGTCCACTGTTCTACTGCCAGCTCCTTCCATAAGGAACTTTGCTTCTAAGAACTCACCCTTTCTGGCAACAAACACCTTTTGTTCCAGTGGATCATAGAAATAATATCCCATAGAATCTCTAGGATATCCAACAAAGATACACTTGGTGGATCGGACTTCCAATTTGTTTAGGGTGGGAGTCTTAACATAAGCCTCACATCCCCAAACCCTTAAGTATGATAGGGATGGAACTCTTCCATGCCATATCTCAAAAGGCGTCATTTCCACCTTTTTGGTTGGGGCCATATTTAGAATACGGGCCGCGGAGAGAAGAGCAAAACCCCAAAATGATAGAGGTAATGTGCTCCTAGCCATCATAGATCGAACCATATCCAATAAGGTTCGATTCCTCCTCTCAGACACACCATTATGTTGTGGTGTTCCAGGTGGAGTGAGTTGTGAGACAATCCCACAACTCCTAAGATGATCTTGAAAAACATCACTCAGGTATTCACCTCCTCTATCGGTACGGAGAACTTTAATTGACTTGTTAAGTTGATTTTCTAATTATTGATGAATTATCATGATTATCATAATTATTGATGGCCATCTACAAAATTTAACAAAGATCAATTTTAGTATTTTCGATATTGTTATTTTAATAATTAATACCTTTTAAGGTCATTTTCATATTAAAATCTAGAACCCAACATTACATTTAAATAGTGGTTAGGTGACCTTTATCCCACGATTTAAATTAATAAGGTGGTCAACGATTGACGATTGCAACCATTTGCAACTTCTAGAGGTATGGGATCGACTTGAAACATCATATGTAAAGTCGGCATGTTAATCCCATCAACACCATTTGGAAACCATATCGTAGGTGATCCATTTGACATGGTTTGCAAATCAAGATACCCTACTTACACACACGTGTGAGTTTGCCAAAATAAGCGGTTAGGTGACCTTTATCCCCCGAATATGGCATTCTCACCTCAAGTCACAAGTTCCCTTAAAATGGTTAGGTGACCTTTATCCCGTTAAGAGTTCCCGAGTGATTCAAGTGTTGTGTAAAAGGACGGTGTTGATCTTGTTTTTCAAATGTTTAGAGGTTTCATAATTCTAGTTTAGAAAACTCTATGTACTTGTATTTGCATGCAATCAAATACAAGGTACCCTATGGTCCTTTGATTAAAACCAATTTTAATCTTTAAAATCATTAAACCATTTTAATAACTTTATATAAACTTTTAGAACCATCAATTTTCAGCTTGTTAAGTTGTTAGTGAGTTTGTTATGCATGTCAAAACATCAACCATTCAAACAAACAACAACCATTTAAACAAGCATAAACGTTAACAATCATATGTGCATAACCATAGCCCTTATGTTGACAACACTTGTTTGCCATCACAAGTGTTGTCATATGGTCTTTTCTAAGGTTACAATAAGAGAACACATAGAAAGCTTCCAAAAGCCTCCCACTTGAAACCGCATCCAAAATGCTCCACGTTTCTTTTGTGTCTTCCTTTGTGCTTCCAAGGCATATGTCTTCATATTACAAGATATAAGGTCCTAATACATGATATCTAGTAAAATGAAATTACATCTAATCTATTTATTACAACCCAATAATAATAAAATTACACTTGAAACAATTGATAATACAACCCTATTGAATGAATGAATACAACCATTATAAACACCCAAACAACACAAGGTCAATGGCTAGGTTATGCACTAAAATAAGCATCCATTATATCATCCAAAATATAACTATGAATCCCCTTAAAACCAACGAATTTTCAGCCAACATAAACTGAAAAATTCGGGTTTAGATGTTGTCCAAACAACACAACATATCAACATATATATATCTTTCAAGATTTAATCACAAGCATGTATAATATAATCTTGAAAGTTGGGGATTCAACAAAACAGAAACATAGCAGCCCCAAATCAGCTTATATGAGTTTATTATCATCCTTTAAAACCTATTTTAAAGGACAAAACAAGCAAGTCATCCACATAACCTGGCTCTTGATGCCATTGACGGGTTTGCTAGAACACAAAATCTAAGTTTAACCATTTAAACTTTCAGAAAACGCAGCGGATATAAATATAGCTTTAAAACCCATTTTAAAAGCTGAAAATTTCATGTTCTTAGTGATCTTTTAAGATGTAAAACAAACCCAAATCAAAAGGATCATTATATGTGAATGAACAAGCTATAATATGAGTAAAACTATATATAAAATCACAGCCACAATGAGCTGTGATTACTACCTCTTTGAGCAGCAAGAAAACGACCAAAAGTGAGAGATTTGGGATGCTAAAATCGGCCAAGAACTCAAGTGTAGAGGTCCTCAAGTGTCTATACCCCAAGCCCTTGCAATACACCTTCTTGTTAGGTAGATTATCACCAAGAACACAACAAAGCTTGCTCTTCAAAAACTCCCAAGGAAGCTGCCAGGTTCGAAACTTTTGAGAGAGAAAGAGAGAAGTTTTTGTTGCATGCAATGAGAGTGGGTTGTTGAGAAGTTGAGAGACCTAGACTACTTAATGTGTGTTATGTTCAAGACCAATTTGGTCCAATAGAAATCAAGGGGGGGGGGGGGACGGCCAAGGAGATTTAAATTTGGGTGCCCTCCTTCAAATATCACACATTAAAAATCTTGTTAACTAGACATACAAATAACAATTTAATTTGTATGTACAAGTTATATACAACTTATACAATTAACCATTTAACTTATAAGTTGTAGTTTCTCATTATTATTTGGTGTCATTTAACTAATTTAAATAACACTTCAAATAATATTATTGAACAAAATATCCTAATAAGTTGTTCCCTCTCATATGCAATTTATTTAGAAAACCCATTTTCTAAATTGGTGTAAATATTTAATTGCATGATCTTATCATCAATTAAATATTAATTGGTGTTTGCTAAGCTTGTTATTGGGTATAACCCGACTTGGATCATAACGTACTAACCACATCAATATTCTAAGTGTCTTGGGCACACAGAATCCTTCAATCTTGAATGGTAAGGCTTATCATATCGTAACAACCTTTAATCCTATGGCGTTGTGATTTTGTAACCTTCTAAACACACGCTGGACTATTTTGATCAACTATTACCATAACTATAACTAAAATCACAATAAATAATGAAAAATGAAACATATGTATATCTTATTTAAACCGGATCCAAAACTAAACACAAGACACTCCCCTTGAATTCGATTTACAACTCTCAAACACATCCAAAATACTCCACCACCATCTTTAAGCACCTCTTGCCTAGAAAATCAGCTAAAATGTATCAAAGCGACAACTCAATTTATAGAATATACTTTTGAGCACCAAGGCAACATATATGTTGCAAAAGACCCACAATCTTGTCATATACATTCAATAAGAATTGAGAGTCAAATAACACTTGTCGAGTGTAAGTAGTCAGCTATCAAAGATGTAACTCGATGTGATCAATGAATAAGAAGTTGAATCAAATTCACACGACCTACTAACCTAGATCTACTTGTATTTTGCTTGAAGTGGTGCAAATACGGATTTATGAATCCATGTATTCTAGAAAGCATAACATGATACAATTAAATGAAATACGTTTACCAAAACACTAAATAGATATAGGTCTTGAATGGTAAGGCTTATCTTATCGTAACAACCTTCAATCATTTGGGGATGTGATTTCGTAACCTTCTAAACACACTCCAGGACTAATTTGATCAACTATTACCATAACAATCACTAAAATCACAATAATAATGAAAATTGAAATATATGTATATATTATTTAAACAGGAACCAAAACTGAACACAAGACCACTCAACCCATCCTTGAGTTTAATTAACTACTCTCAAACTAATCCAAAATACTCCACCACCATCTTTATGCCCCTCTTGCCTAGAAAATCAACTAAAATGGATCAAAGCGAGAACTTAATTTATAGAATCCATTATTGAGCTCCAAGGCAACATATATGTTGCAAAGGACCAACAAACTTGTCATATTCATTCAATAAGAATTGAGAATCAAATAACACTTGTTGAGTGAAAGTAGTCAGCTATAAAGATGTAACTCGATGTGATCAATGAATAAGAAGTTGAATCAAACTTTAATCCTTTGGAGTTGTGATTTTTTGTCCCTCTAAACACACTCCAGGACTAAATTGATCAATTATTACCTTAACGAACACTAAAATCACAATAAATAATGAAAAATGAAATATATTTATTATTATTTAAACCGAACGAAAACCGACAACAAGACCACTCAACCCATCCTTGAGTTTAATTAACTACTCTCAAACTAATCCAAAATACTCCACCACCACCTTTAAGCCCCTCTTGCCTTGAAAATCGACTAAAATGAATCAAAGCGAGAACTCTACTTATAGAATCCATTATTGAGCACAAAGGCAACATATATTTTGCAAAGGGCCAGCAAACTTGTCATATTCATTCAATAAGAATTGAGAGTCAAATCACACTTGTCAAATAAAAGTAGTCAGCTATCAAAGATGTAACTCGATATGTGATCAATGAACAAGAAGTTGATTCAAACTCACACGACCAACTAACCAAGATCTACTTGGATTTCGCTTGAAGTGGTTCAAATACGGATTTGTGAATCCAAGTATTCTCGAAAGCTTAACATGATTCATGTTAAATGAAATACGTTTACAAAAACACTAAATATATAGATCTTGAATGGAGTTGTGATTTTGTAACCTTCTTAACACACTCTGGGACTAATCTGATAAACTATTACTATAACGATCACTAAAATCACAATAATATGAAAATTTAAATATATGTATATATTATTTAAACAGGAACCAAAACTGAACACAAGACCACTCAACCCAGCCTTGAATTCGATTCACTACTCTTAAACTTATCCAAAATACTCCACCACCATCTTAAGCCCCTCTTGCCTAGAAAATCGACTAAAATAAATCAAAGCGAGAACACTATTTATGGAATCCATTATTTAGCACCAAGGAAAAATATATTTTGCAAAGGACCAACAAACTTGTCGTAGTATTTCAATAAGAAGTGAGAGTCAAATCACACTTTTCGAATGAAATTAGTTAGCTATCAAAGATGTAACTCGATGTGTTCAGTGAACAAGAAGTTTAATCAAACTCACACGACCAACTAACCAAGATCTACTTGTATTTCGGTTGAAGTGGTTCAAACACGGATTTGTGAATCCAAGTATTCTCAAAAGCATAACATGATGCATGTTAAATGAAATATGTTTACAAAAACACTAAATAGATATAGATCTTGAATGGAGTTGTAATTTTGTAACCTTCTAAACACACTGTGGGACTAATCTGATAAACTATTACCATAATGATCACTAAAATCACAATAAATAATGAAAATCAAAATATATGTATATATTATTTAAACTGAAACCAAAACTGAACACAAGACCACTCTACCCACCCATGAATTCAATTCACTTCTCTCAAACTCATCGAAAACACTCCACCACCATCTATAAGCTCCTCTTGCCTTGAAAATCGACTAAAATGAATCAAAGCAAGAACTCTATTTATAGAATCCATTATTGAGAACCAAGGCAGCATATATTTTGCAAAGGGCCAGCAAAATTGTCGTATTCATTCAATAAGAATTGAGAGTCAAATCACACTTGTCGAATAAAAGTAGTCGGCTATCAAAGATGTAACTCGATGTGTGATCAATGAACAAGAAGTTGAATCAAACTCACACGACCAACTAACAAGATCTACTTGTATTTCGCTTGAAGTGTTTCAAATACGGATTTGTGAATCCAAGTATTCTCGAAAGCATAACATGATGCATGTTAAATGAAATACTTTTACAAAAACACTAAATAGATATAGATCTTGAATGGAGTCGAGATTTTGTAACCTTCTGAACACACTCCGGGACTAATCTGATCAACTATTACGATAACAATCACTAAAATCACAATAAATAATGAAAATTGAAATATATGTATATATATTATTTAAACCGGAACCAAAACTGAACACAACACCACTCTACCCACACTTGAATTTGATTCACTACTCTCAAACTCATCTAAAATACTCCACCACCATCTTTAAGCTCCTATTGCCTTAAAATCGACTAAATAGAATCAAAGCGAGAACTCTCTTTATAGAATCCCTTATTGAGCACCAAGGCAACATATATTTTGCAAAGGTCCAACAAACTTGTCGTATTATTTCAATAAGAATTGAGAGACAAATCACACTTTTTGAATGAAAGTATTTAGCTGTCAAAGATGTAACTCGATGTGTGATCAATGAACAAGAAGTTGAATCAAACTCACATGACCAACTAACCATGATCTACTTGTCTTTCGCTTGAGTGGTGCAAATACGGATTTGTGAATCCAAATATTCTTGAAAGCATAACATTATGCATGTTAAATGAAATACGTTTACAAAAACACTAAATATATATAGATCTTGAATGGAGTTGTGATTTTGTAACCTTTTGAACATACTCCGGGACTAATCTGATAAACTATTACCATAATGATCACTAAAATCACAAAAATAATGAAAAATGAAATATATATATATATATATATATATATTATTTAAACCAGAACCAAAACTAAACACAAGACAACTCAACCCACCTTTGAATTCGATTCTCTACTCTCAAACTCATCGAAAATACTCCACCACCATCTTTAAGCCCCTCTTGCCTAGAAAATCGACTAAAATAAATCAAAACGAGAACTCTATTTATGGAATCCATTATTGAGCACCAAGGCGACATATATTTTGCAAAGGACCATAAATTGTCGTATTATTTCAATAATAATTGAGAGTCAAATCACACTTTTCGAATGAAATTAGTTAGCTATAAAAAGATGTAACTCGATGTGTGATCAATGAACAAGAAGTTTAATCAAACTCACACGACCAACTAACCAAGATCTACTTGTATTTCGGTTGAAGTGGTTCAATTACGGATTTGTGAATCCAAGTATTCTCGAAAGTATAACATGATGCATGTTAAATGAAATACATTTACAAAAACACTAAATAGATATAGAACTTGAATGGAGTTGTGATTTTGTAACCTTAGAAACACACTCCGGGACTAATCTGATTAACTATTATGATAACGATCAGTAAAATCTCAATAAATTATGAAAATCGAAATATATGTCTATATTATTTAAACCGAAACCAAAACTGAACACAGACCACTATACCCACCCTTGAATTTGATTCACTACTCTCAAACTCATCTAAAATACTCCACCGCCATCTTTAAGCTATTCTTGGCTTGAAAATCGACTAAGATGAATTAAAGCGAGAACTCTATTTATAAAATCCATTATTGAGCACGAAGGCAACATATATTTTGAAAAGGGCCAGGAAACTTGTCGTATTCATTCAATAAGAATTGAGAGTCAAATCACACTTGTTGGGTAAAAGTAGTCATCTATCAAAGATGTAACTCGATGTGTGATCAATGAACAAGAAGTTGAATCAAACTCACACGACCAACTAACAAAGATCTACTTGTATTTCGCTTGAAGTGGCTCAAATACGGATTTGTGAATCCAAGTATTCTCAAAAGCATAACCTGATGCATGTTAAATGAAACAGGTTTACAAAAACACTAAATAGATATAGATCTTGAATGGAGTTGTGATTTTGTAACCTTCAGAACACACTCCGGGACTAATCTGATCAACTATTACCATAACGATCACTAAAATCACAATAAATAATGAAAATTGAAATATATGTATATATTATTTAAACCGGAACCAAAAATGAACACAAGACCACTCTACCTACCCTTGAATTTGATTCACTACTCTCAAACTCATCCAAAATACTCCACCACCATCTTTAAGCCCCTCTTGCCTTGAAAATCGACTAAAATGAATTAAAGCAAGAACTCAATTTATAGAATCCATTATTGAGCACCAAGGCAACATATATTTTTCAAAGGACCAACAAACTTGTCGTATTATTTCAATAAGAATTGAGAGTCAAATCACACTTTTCGAATGAAAGTAGTTAGCTATCAAAGATGTAACTCGATGTGTTATCAATGAACAAGAAGTTGAATCAAACTCACATGACCAACTAACCATGATCTACTTGCATTTCGCTTGAGTGGTGCAAATACGGATTTGGGAATCCAACTATTCTCAAAAGCATAACATGATTCATGTTAAATGAAATACGTTTACAAAAACACTACATAGATATAGATCTTGAATGGAGTTGTGATTTTGTAACCTTCCGAACACACTCCGGGACTAATCTGATAAACTATTACCATAACGATCACTAAAATCACAAAAAATAATGAAAAATGAAATATATATTGTTTAAACACGAACCAAAACTTAACACAAGACCATTCAAACCACCCTTGAATTTGATTCACTACTCTCAAGGTCATCCAAAATACTCCACCACCATCTTTAAGCCCCTCTTGCCTAGAAAATCGACTAAAATAAATCAAAACGAGAACTCTATTTATGGAATCTATTATTGAGAACCAAGGCAACATATATTTTGCAAAGGACCAACAAACTTGTCATATATTTCAATAAGAATTCAGAGTCGATTCACAATTTTTAAATGAAATTAGTTAGCTATCAAAGATGTAACTTGTTGTGTGATCAATGAACAAGAAGTTTAATCAAACTTACACGACCAACTAACCAAGATCTACTTGTATTTTGCTTGAAGTGGTTCAAATACGGATTTGTGAATCCAAGTATTCTCGAAAGCATAACATGATGTCTGTTAAATGAAATACGTTTACAAAAACACTAAATAAATAGAGATCTTGAATGGAGTTTTGATTTTGTAACCTTCTGAACACACTTCGGCACTAATCTAATCACTATTACGATAACGATCACTAAAATCACAATAAAGAATGAAAATTGAAATATATGAATATATTATTTAAACCGAAACCAAAACTGAACACAAGACCACTCTACCCACCCTTGAATTTGATTCACTACTCTCAAACTCATCTAAATTACCCCACCACCATCTTTAAGCTCCTATTGCCTTGAAAATCAACAAAAATGAATCAAAGCGAGAACTCTATTCATAGAATCCATTACTGAGCCCCAAGTCAACATATATTTTGCAAAGGACCAACAAACTTGTCATATTATTTCAATAAGAATTAAGAGTCAAATCACACTTTTCAAATGAAAGTAGTTACCTATCAAAGATGTAACTTGATGTGTGATCAAGAACAAGAAGTTGATTCAAACTCACATGACCAACTAACCATGATCTACTTGCATTTCGCTTGAGTGGTGCAAATATGGATTTGTGAATCCAAGTATTGTCGAAAGCATAACATGATACATGTTAAATAAAATACGTTTACAAAAACACTAAATTATATATAGATCTTGAATGGAGTTGTTATTTTGTAACCTTCTGAACACACTCCAGGACTAATCTGATAAAAAAATATCATAACGATCACTAAAATCACAAAAAAAATAAGAAAAATGAAATATATATATATTATTTAAACCGGAACCAAAACTAAACACATGACCACTCAACCCACCCTTGAATTCGATTCTCTACTCTCAAACTCATCCAAAATACTCCACCACCATCTTTACGCCCCTCTTGCCTAGAAAATCGACTAAAATAAATCAAAGCGAGAACTCTATTTATGGAATCCATTATTGAGCACCAAGGCAGCATATATTTTGCAAAGGACCAACGAACTTGTCGTATTATTTCAATAAGAATTGAGAGTCAAATCACACTTTTCGAATGAAATTAGTTAGCTATCAAAGATGTAACTCGATGTGTGATCAATGAAAAAGAAGTTGAATCAAACTCACATGACCAACTAACCATGATCTACTTGTATTTCACTTGAAGTGGTTTAAATACGGATTTGTGAATCGAAGTATTCTTGAAAGCATAGCATGATACATGTTAAATAAAACATGTTTACAAAAACACTAAATAGATATAGATCTTGAATGGTGAGGCTTATCTTATCATAACAACCTTCAATCCTATGGAGTTGTGATTTTTTAACCTTCTAAACACACTCCGAGACTTATTTGATCAATGATTTCAATAACGATCCCTACATCGGAACCAAAACTAAACACAAGACCACTGAACCCACCCTTGAATTCGATTCACTACTTGTAAGGCCCCGTTCCCGGGATGCTTACAGCTGGTAACTCATCGCACATAAAACATACACTTTACATTTGATCATTTGTAAAACATTGCAGCGGAAACATAAAAATAACTTTTCATATCGTTACAATTGCTTTTGCAAGTTAATACAAGCATTCATTTCAAAACATTATTCATTCGCATTACAATGCAAAAACATTAACAAAAGAATGCCATTCAAAATGCCAGGTAGCTGCTCTGTGCCATCCTCAGCAATACTCACCTACCAACTGGAAAATGCATAAAAGTCAGTTTTGCTGAGTGAGTTTTAGTTTTATTAATAAAACATACTTTTCTTTCATTAAGACCTTTCTTTACTTTTATTCGATTATACATCCGCAGATAATATCATTATTATCTTCGTTATTCATTCATTCATTATGTAAGGCCCCGTTCCCGGGCACCTCATAGTTGGTCAATCACAGTAGTTAAAACACTACACATTATAATTATACAAACTTAAGTAGCGGAAATGATTTATCAAAAACCATTCATTTCATTTAAAACACTGTTGTTAAGCAATACATCATCGTTTACTATTTACAAAAGAATTGTTTTAAAGCATTACAAAACAACAGCAACATAGAATACGAATGGATGTCAGTCTTTCCCTGCCGAGTAGCTTCACCCTCGTGCCATCCTCAACAATAATTACCTGCCAACTGAAAATGTATAAAAGTCAGCGTTGTTGAGTGAGCTCTAGTTTTATAAGTAATAAAATACATTCTATATGTTGTATACGAAAATACTCTTTTCTGTAAAATACAACTCTGTACTGTATATGTGAGCACGCATTAACTATATGAACAGATAATGTTCGTTCTCTTTACTGTATGCCTTATCTGTTCTGTAAACTTTTATCTTTATCTTTCATTTTTGTATGGACCAATGAGCAATACCCCAACTATATGCGTGATAGAAAACGGGTGATGGGCCATCTATATCCCTCGAAAGGGTCAACTATATCCCTAAAAGAGCCAACTGTATCCCTCGAAATGGTCAACTATATCCCTCGAAGGGTCAACTCTATCCCTCGAAAGGGTTATGTGTACTGTGTACAAGGCCGACCCAATCACCCAAGGCACCCTACAAAGGTCCTACCAATCTCAATTGATTGGCCCTGTGTGCATAATAGGGTAGCTAACCCGCAGCACAGTTGAGCTAATGACAACATGGTCGTGTACCTCCTGTAAGCTTGCAAGACTTGTTAACATTTTCATTAATATTCATCTTCTTTTCTTTATTGCTCTTTCACTTTATTATTACGATATACTTTACGTTACGCTAATAACATACCACGTAAAGTCACATACTATAAGTAATAATAATAGCAGCAATAACAATAATAAGGAACAATCATAACCATGCATGAAACATCATCATAAATAAGCCCTAGTCAACCTCGGTCAAAACCCTAAAAGCACAGACTCCCAGAAAATTCTATAAAAATTTCTAAGTGCTTGGGCGCATGAGCCCTGTTTGGGCGTTTCATCACTATGTAGGTGCACCAGCCAACACTTAATCATTTTATCACTTAGGCGCATGAACTATTCAGGCGCATGGGCACTATTGGTGCGTATGAACACTTAGGCGCATGAGCCACTAGGGCGCATGGGCACTATTCGGGCGTATGAACACTTAGGCGCATGAGTCACTTGGGCGCATGGGCACTATTAGGGCGCATGGCCCTACACTTAGTCGTCCGACTAATATTTCTAGGCGTATGGACCACTGTTCAGGAGCATGGGCTGTACTTAAACATTTCTAAGGTAATCTTAGGCGCATGGGCTACTGTTCAGGTGCATGGGCTATTGTTCAGGTGCATGGATTACACTTATATCTTTCTAAGGCATTTTCAGGCGCATGAGCCTTATCTTGGCGCATAGACCCTCTATGTAACATGTTTATAGTACGTTTTCAAACCCAATCATCGAACCCATCTGTTCTAAGCTTAATGGGGATATTCTAAACCTGAATAACCTATAAGCATTCAAGAATCAACATCCAACATGCACAATACATACGGGTAAACATACATGAACTTTGAAAATCATTTTAATACATTTTCATCCCCAAAGATAGTTAAAACAAGTAAAAACCAGGGTCTAGAACTCACCTCATGCAACTTGGGTGTTTCTTCCTTTCGAACCTACTTGCAATTAGTTCAAACACCTAAAAACAACACCAAACACAAACACTCGCGCACATACACAACACATAAGCACATAAGCATATAACCAGGATAAAACCCATCATAAACACTTAAAAACCACGAATTCTTACCTTGAATTTGACTTCTCTTCTTCTTTTTCTTCAGCTGAGAGTTTCCCCTGCTCTCTCTCTAAAACCGAAGAAAATGGTGATGTGAAGTAAGGGTGGGCGGCCATGCCCACCTTTACACCAACTTTTTCAAAGATTTGTCCTTTTGGACACTTTAGTCCGTCCACTTGGACTTTATTGCTTTTTCTTCCTTTTATTCTTCATTTCTTTTCTTTTTAAAAATAACCGGGTGTTACAAGTCCACCCCCCTTATATAGGTTTCGTCCCTGAAACCTGTTATTCCTCGAACAGATGAGGATAATACTGCCTCATCTCCTCCTTAGTCTCCCATGTAGACTCAGATCCCTTCCTGTGCTTCCATTGTACATGCACAAGAGGAATCACTTTACTCCTCAGCCTCTTCTTTTTACGATCGATGATTGCCACTGGTTTCTCTACATAATTGAGCCTTTCATCTACTTCAATGTCCTCCAGTGGAACAATCATGCCTTCATCAGCTAAGCACTTTCTTGGATGAGATACATGGAATGTCAGGCGAATTCCACTTAACTCATCTGGTAACTCCAATCTATAGGCCACCTTTCCTACTCGAGCAATGATTCGGAAAGGGCCTATATATCTTGGGCTCAACTTGCCTCGCTTCCTGAATCGGATAATACCCTTCCAAGGTGAGACCTTCAACATAACCCGGTCACCCACCTGGAACTCGATCGGTCTGAGTCGTTTATCAGCATACGACTTCTGTCTATCTTTGGCTGCCTTCATGAAGGCCTTAATCTTCTCAAGCTTCTCAGTCGTAGCCTCGATTACCTTGACACTCCCTAATTCTTTTTGACCAATATCGCCCCAACAAACGGGTGTTCTGCATCTCCTACCGTATAGCATCTCGTATGGTGGCATGCCAATGCTGGCATGATAGCTATTGTTGTACGAGAATTCAGCTAATGGTAAGTGGTCATCCCAACTTCCCCCAAAATCAATCACACATGCCCGAAGCATGTCTTCCAGTGTTTGAATGGTCCTTTCTAACTGACCATCAGTTTGGGGATGATAAGCCGTGCTAATATGTAACCTCATCCCAATAGCATCATAGAATTTCTTCCAGAATTTAAATGTAAACCGGGTGTCACGATCAGACACAATGGACACCAGCACACCATGACGAGTTACAATCTCCTTGAAGAATAGGTCAGCCAACCTCTCAGATGAATATGTCTCGCAGATCGGTAGGAAGTGAGCACTCTTCGTCAAACAGTCAACAATCACCCATATGGCATGGTACCCTTTCGAAGTACGTGGCAGCTTTGTAATGAAATCCATGGTGATGTGGTGATGTGCTCCTACTTCCATTCTGGTATATCCAAAGGTTGGATTTTCCCATATGGCTTCTGATGTTCCGCCTTCACTTGCAAACAAGTAAGGCACTTACTCACATACTCCACCACGTCACGCTTCATACCCGGCCACCAATAATCTTTCTTCATGTCTTGATACATCTTTGTGGCACCGGGATGAATGAAGTATCGAGTCTTGTGAGCTTCATCCAAAATCCTCACACGTAGATCCCTGAAACGAGGAATCCACATCCGTCCAAATCGAGTTTTAACACCAAGTGTGTTTTCACCCAATTCCCCAACGAGACCTCTCATTCTTTCAGAGTTTAGATGATCTTCTTTTAATGCCTCATCTTGAAACTCCTTGACTTGCTTCATTACATCAGAGGTCATGATCAGTTGGTATGCTTTCACCTGAATCGCCTCGGGCCTCTCCTTCCAACTAAGAGCATCGGCCACCACGTTGGCTTTGCCCAGATGGTAATGGATCTCACAATCATAATCCTTTATAAGCTCCAACCATCGCCTTTGCCTCATGTTCAGATCCTTCTGCTCGAAGAAGTACTTCAAGCTCTTATGGTCAGTGAAAATGGTGCACTTCGTCCCGTACAGTTAGTGCCTCCAAATCTTTAGTGCAAAGACCACGACTGCTAGCTCCAAGTCATGAGTAGGGTAGTTGACCTCATGAACTTTCAACTGCCAGGAAGCATAAGCTATAACCTTCCCTCTCTGCATTAATACGCACCCAACCTCGCTTCCTTCAGGTAATGACAAGACTCGAGCTTGAGTCAACCTCACCTTTAACTCCTTGAACGCCTGTTCTTGGGCTTGACCCCATATAAACTTTACATCCTTTCAGGTCAACTTGGTCAGTGGAGAAGCGATCTTGGAAAAGTCCTGAATAAACCTTCGATAATACCCCGCCAACCCCAAGAAACTATGAATCTCAGATGGCGTCTTTGGAGACTTCCATTGCATCACAGCCTCCACCTTAGCAGGGTCTACCATAATCCCCTCAGGATTTATCACGTGACCTAATAATTGAACTTCGCGTAACAAGAACGTGCACTTGGAGAATTTGGCATACAACTCCCTTCTTAAGGTCTCTAACACCTCCCGAATGTGATCGACATGCTCCTTTTCGCTCTTCAAATAAATCAGGATATCATCAATAAACACAATCACTGATTTATCTAACATTGGCTGACACACTTGATTCATTAAATCCATAAAAGCAGCTGGCGCATTGGTCAGACCAAATGACATAACAAGGAATTCATAGTGACAGTAGCGCATGCGAAAAGCTATTTTAGGGATATCCTACTCCTTCACCTTCAGCTGATGGTAACCAGATCGAAGTTCTATCCTTGAAAACCAACTGGCACCTGAAGCTGATTAAACAAATCATCAATCCTCGGTAAGGGGTATCGGTTCTTCACTGCCAGCTTGTTCAGCTCACGGTAGTCGATGCACATCCTCATGCTATCGTCTTTCTTCTTCACAAACATGACCGGAGCACCCCAGGGAGAGATACTCGGTCTAATGAACCCCTTATCGAGCAGCTCTTCCAACTGCTCCATTAGTTCTTTCATTTCTGTGGGAGCTAACCGATACGGTGCTTTAGCAACAGGTTGAGCACCGGGTATCAAATCAATTTGAAACTCAATCTCACGGTCTGGTGGCACACCTGGTAAATCTTTTGGAAACATATCTGGAAAGCCACACACAACTGGTACATCAGATAGTTGTGATGTTGGCGTGTCCAAATCCTTTACGTAGGCCAAGTAGGCACTACTACATCCACGCCTCATGCACTTTCCCGCCACCGCCATCGAAATCACTTTCGGGATCGTTGTTACGCGATCACCATAAACCGTCACCTTATTCTTGTCAGGCACTGTCAATCGGATCATCTTCTTGCAACACACGATGTTTGCTTCATAGGTTTCTAACCGGTCCATCCCTAGTACTACATCAAATCCACCTAAGGGTATCACGTGTAACCTAGCAGCAAACCTATGACCTTCTAGTTCTATGGCACAGTCCTCTATCACATCAGTAATTCTAGTGGACTTTCCAATAGCAGTTTCTACATCGAATGGTGTACTGACCTTTCTACAACTAATGGCAACTTAGCACAGAAAGTAGTGGAAATAAAACTCCTGCTAGCACCGGAATCAAACAATACAGAGGCACAAGTTTGGTTTACTGGAAACATACTTGACACAACATCGGGATCAGCTCTGGCTTCCTCCCGGGTCATAGTGTAAGCTCTAGCACTTGCCCTCTGCCCTCCTTCCTCCGGCTTCTTCTTCTCTGCTCCAGAGCTCTCCGCCCTCGGCTTCTTACGGTCTCTAGCGATGTGGCCAGGCTGGCCACACCTGAAGCATACATTCATTCCCATCCTGCACTCACCAGTATGATCCCTTCCACATTTGCCACACTTCTTCAACCCTACACCAGATGTGACCATATGTCGGTCACCCGCCTTCGCCACCTTATTGTTTGGAGCAGCCCTACCACGTCCAAACCGTTTCCAATTCTAGTTTCGGCCACCACCATCCTTCTTATTCACCTCAGCCACCACCACCTCGCGCTCATCATATAATCTGCCAGCCAAGTCAACCGCCAACCTAAAAGTGCTTGGCTGGGCGGCGATCATATGCCTACGGATATCCGCCGGCAGCCCCTGGATGTATCTTTTAATCTTTCGTGACAGTGGTGTCACTTAATCGAGCACCAGCCGCGCCATTTCATTAAATTTAGTGGTGTACTACTGGTGTGTAATCGTTCCCGCCTCCAGCTACACGAAGTCTCTTTCTACCTTGTCCATCTCCCTGTGAGGACAAAATTCCTCAATCACTAAATTCTTCAGTTTAGGCCATCTCATTCTCCTAATGGCCCTGCTACCCTCGGCTTGGACAATGTTGTCCCCCAGTATAAAGCCGAGTCCACAAAAGAGTGGGTAGCGAATTTCAACTTCTGATCTTCACGGCATTCACTGATATCGAGGACAGCCTCAATTTCCCTCACCCACCGGTGAGCAGCTGCAGCAGTGCTGTTTCCATCAAAAGTAGGGGGCTTGCATCTCATAAACGCCCCATAGTTACAACCTCGGGTCGCCTCCAGCGCAGGCTCTTCTTCTTCCTCCTCCTCATCATCAGAGAGAACCGTTTCCGGCTTTGGTTGTTCCCATCCTCCGAGGACCTGTTTCTCTCCTTTCTTTCCCCTTCCCTTACTGCCTTGATCACTTTAGTCACCACAGATGGTAGAATCGTCTGCATGACCTGGTGAACCTCTTCCACCACAGCCTCCTTTCCTGAGGCTCTCAGATTGGTCCTCTCGTCACCACCCTCTGGATGAGGGGTCTCTGGTTCTTCAGGAACCACTTTCTCGACTCTGGGTCTCCCTCTCTTGGTCGTGGAGCAGCACCATGACCTCCACCACGAGAGGCTTTTGAAGATCTACCGCCAGCCATCCTCAAAAAGCACACTATAAGATTCAAACACTAATGCGGTCATTCAAGGTAACACTCAGTTTATGTCAAGTATAGTAAGTCCCTAATTACAGTGGCCAGTTTTGATTAGCCACTTACTTTACTCTTCATACCCCAAGCATCTCCTATCCTAACTTAATCAGTATCTAAATCTACTAAGAGCACATAATCAAATAGCATGCACACATAATACCGGTTAACATTAAGAAAAGACATACCTGATGGCACGTAGCTACTCGGGCTGACATCCCTCCATTGTCCCATTTTCAGTTTAAGTTTAGGTTTTGAAAGTTTATTTAACCCAATTCTCTTAAACTTTGGCTCTGATACCAACTTGTAAGGCCCCGTTCCGGGCACCTCACAGTTGGTCAATCACAGCAGTTAAAACACTACACATTATAATTATACAAACTTAAGCAGCGGAAATGATTTATCAAAAACCATTCATTTCATTTAAAACACTGTTGTTAAGCAATACATCATCGTTTACTGTTTACAAAAGAATTGTTTTAACGCATTACAAAACAACAGCAACATAGAATACAAATGGATGTCAGTCTTTCCCTGCCGAGTAGCTTCACCCGGGTGCCATCCTCAACAATAATTACCTGCCAACTAAAAATGTATAAAAGTCAGCGTTGCTGAGTGAGCTCTAGTTTTATAAGAATAAAATACTTTCTATATGTTGTATATGAAAATACTCTTTTCTGTAAAATACAACTCCGTACTGTATATGCGAGCACGCATTAACTATATGAACAGATAATGTTCGTTCTCTTTACTGTATGCCTTATTTGTTCTGTAAACTTTTATCTTTATGTTTACTTTCTGTATGGACCAATGAGCAATACCCCAACTATATGCGTGATGGAAAACGGGTGATGGGCCATCTATATCCCTCGAAAGGGTCAACTATATCCCTCGAAAGGGTCAACTGTATCCCTCGAAAGGGTCAACTATATCCCTCGAAAGGGTCAACTGTATCCCTCGAAAGGGTTCGGTGTACTGTGTACAAGGCCGACCCAATCACCCAGGACACGCTGCAAAGGTCCTGCCAATCTCAATTGATTGGCCCTGTGTGCATAATAGGGTAGCTAACCCGCAGCACAGTTGAGCTAACGACAACATGGTCGTGTACCTCCTGTAAGCTTGCAAGACTTCTTAACATTTTCATTAATGTTCCTCTTCTTTTCTTTATTTCTCTTTCACTTTATTATTACGATATACTTTACGTTACGATAATAACATACCATGTAAAGTCACATACTATAAGTAATAATAATAATAGCAATAACAATAGTAAGGAACAATCATAACCATGCATGAAACATCATCATAAATAAGCCCTGGTCAACCTCGGTCAAAACCTTAAAAGCACAGACTCCCAGAAAATTCTGTAAAAATTTCTAAGTGTTTAGGCGCTTTGGCACTATTTGGGCGCATGTGTTGGGTTTTGTATTCAAAGTCATATTAACCATTAATGTGTCAAAACGCAGCGGAGTAATAATCAAAGAAAACATTTTCAGATTAGTTAATATATATATCAAGTACATGTGAAAAACAAAACCATTAACAAGGATCTTTATATGAAAGAACATGCTATCAAACAAACATTCAAAGCAACATATACTACCTCCTAGAACTCGTGGATAAAGAGGGAAGAGGATGATTGAAAGCTAAATCTTCAATGTAGAAGACCTCAAGAGGTGATACCCACAAGCCCTTCCAAGACACCTACTTGCTAGGTAGTAAAACACCAACTTTCTTCTCTTCTTGTAGATCCGAAAATCCCAAGCAAAGCTGAATTTTTCAGCTTACAAAACTGATTTTTTAGCCAAGGAGAGAGAGGATTATTGCTTGAGTGTGTGTAAGTGTTAGAGTGTATTTAATCTTGCAAAAGCCAAGACTAAAAGGGGGAACTCCCTAGGCCAAAAGGGCGGCCGAAAATTCAAAACAAATTGGGTTCCCCATTTTATTTACTTTATAAAATATACACTCTTAGCCCTTTGTTTTATAAAATAAAAAAACCCCTTTTTAATTTTATAACACTTAACACACTTGTGTTTGTCATTGTTTAACTAACTTAAATAATGAAACAATAACTTCTCGTGAACAAATTATCCACATAATGTTGTTCATTTTACAAAAGCAATGATTTAGAAAACCCATTTTCTAAATTGGTGTTAATATTTATTTGTATGATCTTATCTACGAATAAATATTTTTGGTGTTTGTTTGGCTTGTTATTGGGTATGACCCGACTTGGATCATAACGTACTAACCACATCAATCTTGTATGTGTCTTAGGCATATAAGATCCAACAATCTCCCACTTGCATAAGATTCATAGAAGATTGAGGCAAGCAGTAAATACCGCCTAACAACGGTTTACTACCCTTAATATGTATGACTAAGTGCCATTCAATAACATCATCTCCTTCAAGTACCATACTTGAAATGTTTTAGGTGAATTAATCATCTATCCTTTTGTCACAGATATCATGTTAAATCCCAAAGACACAGAATTGTCATTCTCCGATGACCTAACTTAAACAGGCCTTAGATATCTAACTCTCAACGAATAAGGAACAAATTTTATCTTGACTACATACGTCTCTCACAATCACCTTATATCATATCTGAAACTAGCCTTATGTACTGCCAATTTTTCAGAACAGCAAACACTAGGTCAAAATACGATACTTAGTGAATATCAAGACCCAATATGTATCTCAGGTCTGAGGATAAAATGATATTCGTCTTTACTCAATATCTCTTATGACTAATCATAAAGATTCTATGCAGAAATATTTGAGAGCGGGTCAGTCCTATATCTATATCCCATAGATATCAATGAACCTTGGTGGCAACCTCTTGCTTTATATTCATACCTTATGAATATCAACCAATCCAAGTTCATTATAGTCTTACATTCATAGTTCCACAAGTATGATCGACTACGGACGTTTAGAATAACTTACTTATTCACGGATTTAAACATGCTAGAATGGAAGAACAAATGAAAATTATGACCATATAATTAAGTCAAATAACATAATCTCCGATATCCAAATACAAAATTTGATCAAATCCAATCACTAGAATATCGAATTCCTAAGGCACAAGTATGACTTTCATGTTTTGACCTATCTAGGAGCTTTGTGAATGGATCCGCAATGTTTTGATCAGTGTGAACTTTACGAATACATATCTTTCCCTTTTCAACTTCATCCCTTATGTAGTTGAACCTTCATTCAATGTGCCGAGTCTTTTGATGAGCATGAGGTTCCTTGATTTGAGCACTCGTACCCTTGTTGTCACAAAAGATTTCTAGGGGGTCTTGAATGGTAGCAACAACCCCTAGATCAGCAATGAACTTCCTTAGCCATGCAGCTTCTTGAGCTGCCAATGAAGCGGCGATGTATTATGATTCTGTTGTAGATAGTGCCACTACATCTTGCTTTGAGCTCTTCCAAGAGACCGTTCCTCCATTCATAAGGAAGACATATCCCGACTGTGATCGAGAATCATCTCGATCAGTTTGGAAACTCGCATCCGTGTAACCCTTTACAACGAGCTCCTCCTCACCAGATCCTATATTAAGAACATATCCTTAGTGTTTCTAAGGTATTTCAAAATACTCTTAACAGCCATCCAATGACTATTTCCAGGATTCTGTTGATATCTATTTGTCATGCTTAGAGCATATGATACGTCCGGCCTAGTACATATCATTGCATACATGATGGATCCTATAGCAGATGCATATGGGACTCCATTCATTCTTTCTTGTTCAACCATTGAACTAGGGCATTGAGACGTGCTCAATATAGTCCCCTTTTGAATAGGTACCAAACCTTTCTTAGAATTCTCCATCTTGAACCTTTTCAAGACCTTTTCAATGTATGTACTTTGGTTTAAACCTATCAACCTCCTTGATCTATCCCTATAGATCTTTATTCCCAAAATATAGGTGGCTTCACCAAGATCCTTAATGGAAAAACAACTTCCAAGCCAGGCTTTTACACCTTCCATGGTTGGAATGTCGTTCCAAATAGTAAAATGTCATCGACATATAATACAAGGAAAGTATTAATGCTCCCACTAGCTTTCTTATACACACAAGCCTCATCAGCGTTTTTTGTGAAGCCAAATTTCTTTACTTCATCATCAAAACAGCGATTCGAACTTCTCGATGCCTGTTTCAATCCGTACATTGACTTCTTTAACCTGCATACCTCGTTAGGATGTTTTGGATTAACAAAACCTTCAGGCTGTTCCATATGGACATCTTCCTCAAGATATCTCATTAAGGAAAGCGGTTTTGACATCCATTTTCCAAATCTCCTTGTCATAATATGCAGCTATAGCAAACAATATCCTGATAGACTTTAGCATTGCGACAGGCGAGAAAGTTTCATCATAATCAACCCCTTGAGTTTGAGTGAAACCTTTTGCTACAAGTCTAGCTTTATAAGTATCCAAGTTTCCATGCATATCGGTTTTCTTCTTGAAAACCCACTTACTTCCAACTACCTTGGATTTAAGAGGTGGTGTTACCAATTCACAAACTTGGTTATCATACATGGATTGCATCTCAACGTTCATGGCTTCTTGCCATTTGTCAAAATCAAGTTTTGACATTGCATCACGGTATGTGGTTGGTTCATCCGAATCTACCACATAGCATCCATCCATAAAAAATCCATATCTCTCAGGAGGAACACTAGTTCTACCAGATCTGTGAACGTTTTATGTATCTTCATCATCCATATGATCATTCTCAACATCCTCATGTTGATTGCTAGTATCAACCAAATATGTATCGTCTTGTGAATCTTGAACCTCTTCAAGTTCTACTGTTCTTCCACTAGTTCCTTCCGAAAGGAACTTAGTTTCCAAGAACTCTGCCTTTCGAGCAATAAACACTCTCTGCTCTGTTGCATCATAGAATAATATCCAATACAATCTCTAGGATATCCAATGAAGATACACTTAGTGGATTGGGCTTCCAGTTTGTTTTGGGTGTATTGCTTAGGTTAAGCCTCACACCCCCAACTTTTAGGTATGACAATGATGGAACCCTCCATGCCATACTTCGAAAGGCGTCCTTTCCACTTTCTTGGTTGGGGCCATATTTAAAATACGTGCCATGGAGAGCAAAGCGAAACCCAAAATGATAGAGGTAGTGTACTTCTAGCCATCATAGATCGAATCATATCCAATAAAGTCGATTCCTCCTCTCAGAAACACCATTATATTGTGGTGTTCCCGGTGGAGTAAGTTGTGAGACAATCCCACAACTCTAAGATACTCTTGAAATTCACTACTTAGGTATTCACCTCCTCTATCTGTACGAAGAATCTTGACCGTTATGTTAAGTTGATTTTCTACTTCATTCTTGAAGATTTTGAACATTTCAAAAGATTCATGTTTGTGTCTTAATAAGTACACATACCCATAACGACTATAATCATCAGTAAAGGTAATGAAGTATCTTTCACCATTCCTAGTTATGGTTTAAAAGGTCCACATACATGTGAATGTATGATCGCTAATAAATCATTTGCCCTTTCATTAGTCCCACTAAAAGGGGCCTTTGTCATTTTACCTTGTAAACAAGACTCGCATACATCAAATGAATCATTTTCATTAGTTTTTAAAAGACCATTCTTTTGAAGTTTTTGCATACGATTCTTGTTATGTGACCAAGGCGACAATGCCAAAGATAGGAATCACTCAAATCTAATTTGACCCTTTTGGTGGTGGCTTGGTACATTGAGCTATCATATGTTGTGTTATCATGAGCCAATTCATAGATACCATTACAAGGCATAGCCTTAAAATAAAAACATGATGCAAATAAACATGGATATCATGTCAACAAATTTGAAATCATAACCACATTGCCTTAAAAGGGAAACTGAAATAATATTCCTAGTTAAACTAGAAGCATACAAAACATTTTTCAGAATAACTTTCAAACCACTTGAAAGTTTCAAAACATAGTCTCCTTGGGCTTCAACTTCAACTTTTGCTCCATTGCCCATAAAAAGACTATCATCCCCTTTCTGTAATGCTTATTTCTTTTGAACCCCGGCAACAAATTGCAAATAGGAGTTCCACATCTGATATCCAATACCCATGTGTTAAAAGAAACAACATTTAGCTCAATATGTATCATAAAAGTCATACCTGAGGTTTGCCCGGCATCCCTCTTAGCTCTTAACTCTTTGAGATAGACAGGACAGTTTCGTTTCCAATGGCCTATCACACCACACTCAAAACACGGATCATCTCTAGCAACCTTTTGCTTCTTTTCTTTGGGTTCCACTTTAGCCTTACCCTTCCCTTTCCCCTTAATGTGTCCCATACCTTTGGCAACAATTGCCTTAGGGTCGGGGTGGTTCCTTTTCTTTCTACCTCCTTCGTTGATCGTAAGGACCGGTAGAACCTTTCTACCCATGCCCGCCTCGGCCGTTTTGAGCATTAAATGAAGCTCACCAATGCTCTTGTCCCATCCATTCATGTTATAGTTCATGACATCCAAATCAAGTCATCCTACTTAGACACATGTGTGATTTTACTAATATAAGTGGTTAGGTGACCTTTATACCACAAATACGATAATTTCACCTCAACTTCACAAGTATCTACATTTATAGTTAGGTGACCTTTATCCCATAAACGAGTTGCAAGTGAATCGAGTGTTGTCTAAGAGGATGGTGTTAAACTTGTTTAGAAAAGGGTTTTTAGTTTTTAGAAAAACCTTTTATACCATACAATTTGTATGCATTCAAATGCATTGTTTTTATGAAAAACTATTTTCATAGTTCCTATTAGTAAAACTCATTTCTATTAAATTATTAACCCTTAATAAACTCATTTTATTAATTCCTTTAATGATATTAAAGAACCAATTTTATGCTTTTTTTATCATAGTTGTTTACCAAGTTTATCAATTTTCAACAAAATGTCAAACACATCCAAACAACCAAAACAAACAACCAAACATACAATATAACTGTATAACAATAGCCAACTATTTTGACCACACTTGCTTGCCATAACAAGTGTGTCAAAAGGTCATTCCTAAGGGTAAGAAAACATGACAAGAATCTTGTGTCGATGAGCTCCCACTTGAACCGATATCCAAATGCTTCAAGTAACCCTTTTGTGTTGTGATTTCACCATCTTCTTTAGGCACCTTCTTGGTCATCCAAATCAGCCCCAAAGTACAATTACATAGAAAAACCTAATACATTTTTCTAGAATAATAAAGTGCAAACTAATCTATTTATTACATACCAAATGAAACAAATAAATTACATGCCTTTATTACAACAAATGAAATCACAATCACACACATTCAAACACAAGGTCATGGCTAGGTTATATGCACCAAAATACATCCAAATATGTAAACAAAACAAACTAGAATGGCACTCTTTTAAACCCCAAAATTTCGGCCAACATAAACCAAAACATAAGGGGTTTTTTGTCCAAACAAACAAGCCATCATATGACATTAATTTTTCAGGATCATAACTATGCATATAAAGTATAATCTTGAAAAACAAAGGGTTTGCCATGGGTGAAATTTCCAGCCCACTTTTTACACAAAAGGACCCAAAAATTTCGTTTTTTATGAAGCATGTATCCATATAATCGGCTCTTGATGCCATTGTTGGGTTTTGTAGATGTTTATCAAAGTCATATTAACCATTAATGTGTCAAAACGCAGCGGAGTAATAATCAAAGAAAACATTTTCAGATTAGTTAATATATATATCAAATACATGTGAAAAACAAAACCATTAACAAGGATCTTATATGAAAGAACATGCTATCAAACAACATTCAAAGCAACATATACTACCTCCTAGAACTCATGGATGAAGAGGGAAGAGGATGATTGAAAGCTAAATCTTCAATGTAGAAGACCTCAAGAGGTGATACCCATAAGCCCTTCCAAGACACCTACTTGTTAGGCAGTAAAACACCAACTTTCTTCTCTTCTTGTAGATCCGAAAATCCCAAGCAAAGCTGAATTTTTCAGCTTACAAAACTGATTTTTCAGCCAAGGGAGAGAGAGGATTATTGCTTGAGTGTGTGTAGGAGAAAGTGTAATCAATGGAAGAGTGTGAGAGTGTGTTTAATCTTGCAAAAGCCAAGACTAAAAGGGGGAACTCCCTAGGCCAAAAGGGCGGCCGAAAATTCAAAACAAATTGGGTTCCCCATTTTATTTACTTTATAAAATATACACTCATAGCTCTTTGTTTTATAAAATTAAAAACCCCTTTTTTAATTTTATAACACTTAACACACTTGTGTTTGTCATTGTTTAACTAACTTAAATAATGAAACAAATAACTTCTCATGAACAAATTATCTACATAATGTTGTTCATTTTACAAAAGCAATGATTTAGAAAACCCATATTCTAAATTGGTGTTAATATTTATTTGTATGATCTTATCTACGAATAAATATTTTTGGTGTTTGTTTGGCTTGTTATTAGGTATGACCAAAACGTACTAACCACATCAATCTTGTATGTGTCTTAGGCATATAAGATCCAACAGCATGAGCCCTGTTTGGGCGTTTCATCACTATGTAGGCGCACCAGCCAACACTTAATCATTTTATCACTTAGGCGCATGAACTATTCAGGCACATGGGCACTATTGGTGCGGATGAACACTTAGGCGCATGAGCCACTTGGGCGCATGGGCACTATTCGGGCATATGAACACTTAGGCGCATGAGTCACTTGGGCGCATGGGCACTATTGGGGTGCATGGCCCTACACTTAGTCGTCCGACTAATATTTTTAGGCGCATGGACCACTGTTCAGGCGCATGGGCTATACTTAAACATTTCTAAGGTAATCTTAGGCGCATGGGCTACTGTTTAGTTGCATGGATTACACTAAATCTTTCTAAAACATTTTCAGGCGCATGAGCCTTATCTAGGCGCATGGACCCTCTGTGTAACATGTTCCTAGTATGTTTCAAACCCAATCATTGAACCCATCTGTTCTAAGCTTAATAGGGCTATTCTAAACTTGAATAACCTATAAGCATTCAAGAATCAACATCCAACATGCACAATACATACGGGTAAACATACATGAACTTTAAAAATCATTTTAATACATTTTAAGCCCCAAAGATAGTTTTAGAACTCACCTGATGCAACTTGGGTGTTTCTTCCTCTCTAACCCGCTTGCAATGAGTTCAAACACCTAAAAACAACACCAAACACACACACCCTCGCACATACACAACATATAAGCACATAAGCATATAACCGGGATAAAAACCATCATAAACACTTAAAAACCACGAATTCTTACCTTGAATTCGAATTCTCTTCTTCTTTTTCTTCAGCCAAGAGTTTCCCCTGCTCTCTCTCTCTAAAACCAAGAAAATGGTGATGTGAAGTGAGGGTGGGCGGCCATGCCCACCTTTACACCAACTTTTTCAAATATTTGTCCTTTTGGACACTTTTAGTCCCTTCACTTGGACTTTATTGCTTTTTCTTCCTTTTATTCTTCATTTCTTGTCTTTTTAAAAATAACCAGGTGTTCCACATTACTTTCATTCTTTCATACGTTCATACTTTTATTCGTTCATTCATTACTTCCAGTGACATGTACATTACCCCAAACATTGTGCACGAAGTGGGTAACTGGGCCTGAGGTCTTTCATAGACCTCGAACATTGTGCACGAAGCTGACCTAGTACCTAGGGCAAGTACATTCACCATTTATCTTTTCTCTTTCATTTCGGATCAATGCCATATGCTATACCCTGAACATTGTGCACGAAGCGGGTAACTAGGCCTGAGGTCTTTCATAGACCTCGAACATTATGCACGAAGCTGACTCCAGTACCTAGGGCAACCGGCAAGGATCCCATTCATATGGTCAATCACAAAGATTAGACCCCAATATGCATCCTTCGGGGTAGCTAACCCGCACACCGTTGAGCTAACACCTGCATTGGGTGTGCACCTCCATACATTTGCTTGCAAGCCTTCTTACATTCATTCGTTCATTAATGCATGCATTCATTCATCATGTTCCTCTTTCATTATCTTTCACTTTACATTACATAATACTTATGGTTCATTCTTTAACATAATACGTAAAGCCACGGAAAGATAAACATACATCACAAGGAACATATCATTCAGTCATCATCATCATACAGGGCATCATCATACATTCATAACATACATCATGTATAATCATACAACATCATACATCCTCATAATACATAACCATCAATACATTATACATGCCCATAATAGCTATGACCTCAAAAGTCACCTAGATAAACCCCTGGGAACATCTCAAGTCAAAGCCTACATTACTCCTTTTTTCTCCAAAAAGTCAGAATTTTCTAAGTGTTCATCCGCATTGACCTTATGTTCATCCGCATTTGATTTGCTTCATCCACATCGACATACTTCATCCGCATTTGTCATCCGCATTTGACTTACTCAACCGCATTTGACTTACTCATCCGCATTTCATATACTTAGTCAAATGCTCATCCGCATTGACCCCATCCGCATTAACTGTTCATCCGCATTTACTTACTTTGCAGTTAATACTCATTCGCATTAACTGTTCATCCGCATTTCTTCCTAGTACTCATCCGCATTTCCCTTTACTTAGCTCATATTCATCCGCATTTCTCAGACTTAGTCAAATGCTCATCCGCATTGACTTCATCCGTAATGACTTGACTTCATCCATATTGACTTTCATACGCATTTGTCATACTTAGTCAATGCTCATCCGTATCGACTTACTTTGCTCATCCGCATTAACCTTTCCATCCGCATTCTCCTTTCAACACTTATGCAGATTCTAAAACTTAACATATGAGCCTTAACATCAGATTTCAATCTCAAATCACCATTCATCATGTTCTAAGCTTAAATCATACATCCTAAGCCTTAGAAACGTCATCATACATAATCAAGCATGAACATAATCATACATACAACGTATACCAAATGAAACATACGGGTTCGAAACCTAGTTTAATGAAAACATACATTCATGCATTTCCAGCCCCAAAATCAGTTAAAAACCAGTAAAAGAGGGGTTCTAGATCTCGCCTTTGCAGCTCTTGAGTATGGCTTCTTTCAAACTCGTTTGCAAATTGAATTAAACCGCCTAGAAACCAACTAAAACATACTTGAACACATATAAACACTCATAAGCATAAACCTGAGGACATAACCAGTTAAGAACATCATAGAAACATGAATTCTTACCTTGAATTCGAATTCTTTCTAGTTCTTCCTTCAAAACTGAGAATTTGCTGCTCCCAGCTACTCTCTCTAAAACCCGAAGATCAGTGAGGTATGTGACATATGGGCAGCCATACCACCTTTTACACCCACTTTTCAAACATTTTGTCCTTTTGGACACTTTTTACCCCTAGACTTGGGTTTTATTCCTTTTCTTTCTTTTTCTTCACTTATTCTTCTTTCTTGTCTAAAAATAGCTGGGTGTTACACAACTCTCAAACTCTTCCAAAATAATCCACCACCATCTTTAAGCCCCTTTTGCCTAGAAACTCAACTAAAATTAATCAAAGCGAGAACTCAATTTATAGAACCTGTTACTGAGCACCAAGGCAACATATATGTTGCAAAGGACCAACAAACTTGTCGTATTCATTTAAGAATAATTGAGAGTCAAATCACACATTTCAAATGAAAGTAGTCAGCTATCAAAGATGTAACTCGATGGGTGATCAATGAACAAGAAGTTGAATCAAACTCACACGACCAACTAACCTAGATCTACTTGTATTTCGCCTGAAGTGGTTCAAACACGGATTTGTGAATCCAAGTATTCTCGAAAGCATAACATGATACATGTTAAATGAAATACGTTTACAAAATCATTAAATAGATATAGATCTTTAATTGTAAGGCTTATCTTATCTGAACAACTTTCAATCCTATGGAGTTGTGATTTTGTAACCTCTAAACACACTCCGGCACTAATTTGATCAAATATTACCATAACGATCACTAAAATCACAATAAATAATGAAAAATGAAATATACGTATATATTATTTAAACCAAAACCGAAACTGAACACAAGAACACTCAACCCACCCTTGAATTTCAATCACTACTCTCAAACCATCCAAAATACTCCACCACCATCTTTGAGCCCCTCTTGCCTAGAAAATCAACTAAAATGAATCAAAGCGACAACTCTATTTATAGAATCCATTATTGAGCGCCAAGGAAACATATATGTTGCAAAGGACCAACAAACTTGTCGTATTCATTCAGTAAGAATTGAGAGTCAAATCACACTTGTCAAATGAAAGTAGTCAGCTATCAAAGATGTAACTCGATGTGTGATCAATGAACAAGAAGTTAAATCAAACTCACATGACCAACTAACCTAGAACTACTTATATTTCTCTTGAAGTGGTGCAAATAAGGATTTGTGAATCCAAGTATTCTCGAAAGCATAATATGATACATGTTAAATGAAATACGTTTACAAAAACACTAAATAGATATAGATCTTTAATGGTAAGGCTTATCTTATCGTAACAACCTTCAATCCTATGGATTTGTGACTTTGTAACCTTCTAAACACACTCCGAGACTAATTTGATCAACTATTACCATAACAAAAGCTAAAATCACAATAAATAATGAGAAATGAAATATATGTATATATTATTTAAACCGGAAACAGAACTGAACACAAGACCACTCAACCCATCCTTGAATTTGATTCACTACTCTCAAACTCATCCAAAATACTCCACCACCATCATTAAGCCCCTCTTGCCTAGAAACTCAACAAAAAGGACTCAAGGCGAGAACTCTATTTATAGAATCCATTATTGAGCACCAAGGAAACATATATGTGACATCCGGTAAATTTCCGTTATCAAACTCCGTTAGTTCCGTTAAGTCTTGCATACACATGTCGTAAACACACACTAGTTGTCGTTTAACGTTGGTGACCTATAATAATTAATAACGTTACATTATTGATAATCTAATTGATTAGGTGATTGTGTTATTATGTTTATGTGTTTGCATGTTTTAAATGTTAATTAGGAAATTGTTTATGTGTTTGCATGTTTTAAATGTTAATTAGCAAATTAATCGCGTAACGCGGAAATGTGCCTATTTATTCGTATGTCTTGTGTTTTTATAAAGAGAAAATATATAATGATTATCATTAGTTTATATCCTTATATTAATAAGTTAAAAACACTTTACAAAGAGTTTAAAGCCTAGTTTTTATAAAATACCAAAACACAAAATTAAACAAAACACCCAAACCCTAGCCCTCCACCCCCATTCGGCCACAACCTGCATTCCCAACCCCTCCCCACTTCGAATTCGACTTAGAACAAGCAAGATATCATGAATTGGTTCGATTTCAAGGTTTAGGACATGTTGGAATCATCAATTGCAAGCAACTACACGTTTAAAGGTTAGATTTTTCAAGTTATTGTGAGTTGTTCATGATGGCCGAACCTAAAATCATTTATGGATCTTCATGGGGTCGAAATTGATGTTGTTTGATGATGTTAGTATGTTAGTTGGATTGAATACATGTTGTTTAACGTTGATTGTGCATGAATTGTATGTTTTTAGTGGATTTATTATGAACTTTGATTTTATGCAAACCCTAATTCGAAATTAGCATGATTATGTGAATTTTTGATTGTTTAATGAATGTATGATGATTAGTAGGTTGTATGAATGTTAGAATACATTGATCTTGCAAGAAATTGATGAATTGAAGTTGGTGTTCATAGGTTACTAATAATAGTAACTTTAATTTCATGACATGATGATCTAATGATAGGTTGATGTTGTTGATGGGTTCATGATGTTAATTAGATGCTAGATTGTTGATTTGAATGCTAGAAACCTTAGAATGAATGTTGTTGTTCATATCTTGACAAAAGTGGAAACTTTTGCTCATGATGATTGTTAGATTATGATGATTTGGCATTGTTGATCATGTCTAGATGTTGTTATGAGCTTGAGATGGTATAATTGTGATGAATTCATGAATACATTGAGTGTTTGATAGATGTTGGAATGTACTTTCCCAAAAGGGAAACTTTATTTGCACAAAGTTTGAAGGATGATGGTTTGAACATGTTTTGGATGTTAGGAGCATGTTAGTAAGTTCATGGATGAATTCTAATGTGATAGAGCATGTTAAATTAGTTGTATGGGATGCTTGGATAATCATGGGTGATGTTTGGACTTTGATGATCATGTATGATGTTGATGTTGATGTTGATTAGTAGTTAGGACATTATGTTTGGGACTGGAGATTGATTGTTGTGATGTTTGTTGAATGCAATGAACATGGTTAATGAATATGATTATGATCATCATACACGCGTGCGAATCTGAGGCCCCTACTTAGTAGGATTGGCAGGGTTTAGGATGTGAAGTCGTGAGTGGCTTCACATGGCATGTGGTCCGTGATTTGATCTTTGTGTGGCATGTTAGTTGTGTTATAACTAGTGGACATGTTAATGTTCTAGATTCGCATGACTTCTATGATACTTGGTTGTATGATGATCTAAGTGATACACCTGGATAGTATAGCATACATATGATCTATTTGAATGTTAACCATGTATGATATATGTGTATGATTGCTTGAATGGTTTACAACACATAAAGTCACCAACGGGTCAAACGGTCAACTGGGTCAAACGTGTCTGTTTTTCTGAAATCTTGAGTCCTTGGTTGTAGTGTACTTAGGTTTCACATGTTCTCTATTTACACGTACTCATGTACTTATATGATCTAGGTAACCTCTTAAGGTTGTCTGTCCATTCTGTCTGTCAAGTAAAACTCTAAGTGTCTATCACGCGTATCAGGTGAGTTCATGCCCCACTCCTTATTTAATCTCTTTTAGGGGAGATAGCATACTAGTAAATCACAAATGCTTTATATATTCAAGTTGTGTATAATATTAATGTAGTGTTGATATCATGGAAAAGTCCTTACACTTTCGAATTGTTAATATTGAATAGCGGGGAAATTTGGGTAGTACTAGTGGGTCTGACGAGCCCCACCTGTGTGACTCGAGGTCAACCGGGTGCAAGTTGTCCTATTGAACATTGTCACGACCTATTAAGTCGTGACAGGAGGCAACAACGTAACACAGTCAGCTTCAATTGCGAAATCACTATGAATTAATATTTATTGTTAATGGACTAGCTATCTGTTACAATGCACTACTTTTATATCTATGTTATTAAATTGTTTATGTTTGATTATCACTCTTGAACTCACCAACCATTGTGTTGACATTTTTTATGCTATTCTCAGGCATTAGCTTGCTTGCCATTAGAGCACTACATGGTGTCACGTGCATTCTAAGACTTGGTCTTCAAGACATTTTAATCATTTAATGGTTAATGTTTCCTTTTTGGTTGGCGCATGTTTTGCCATAGTATACACTTTTATTTCTTTGGGTGGGTTTTTACAAAACGCTTTTGCACTGTTTAAAGTTTTACTTGGTTGATTTATTTTAATTATGGCATATAGAGTCGTCTGAGTAACATTGACTGTGATCCTGGTTTGTTCACACGCCTCGCGGTAAAACTCTGCACGTGGATTTTGAGGGTGTGACAATATATGTTGCAAAGGGTGAGTAAACTTGTCGTTTCATTCAATAGAATTGAGAGTGAAATCACACTTGTCGAATAATAGTAGTCAGCTATCAAGAACTCAATGTGTTATCAATGAACAAGAAGTTGAATCTAACTCACACACCAACTGACCAAGATCTAAATGTTTTCGCCGGAAGTGGTGCAAATAAAGATTTGTGAATCCAAGTATTCTCGAAGCATAACATGATACATGTTAAATGAAATACGTTTACAAAAACACTAAATAGATATAGATCTTGAATAGTAAGGCTTATCTTATCGTAACAACTTCTTATCCTATGGAGTTGTGATTTTGTAACTTCTAAACACACCCGAGACTAATTTGATCAACTATTACCATAATGATCACTAAAATCACATAAATAGAAAATGAAATATTTGTATATATTATTTAAACCGAAACCAAAACCGAACACAAGACCACTCAACCCGCCCTTGAATTCAACTCGCTACTCTCAAACTCATCCAAAATTCTCCACCACCATCTTTAAGCCCCTCTTGCCTTGAAACTCGACTAAAATGACTCAAAGCGAGAACTCTATTTATAGAATCCATTATTAAGTACCAAGGCAACATATATGTTGCAAAGGACGAGAAAACTTGTCTTATTCATTCAATAAGAATTGAGAGTCAAATCACACTTGTCGAATAAAAGTAGTTAGCAATCAAAGATGTAACTCGATGTGTGATCAATGAACATGAAGTTGAATCAAACTCACATGACCAACTAACCAAGATCTACCTGTATTTCACTTGAAGTGGTTCAAATATGGATTTGTGAATCCAGTATTCTCAAAAGCCTAATATGATGCTGGTAAATGAAATACGTTTACAAAAACACTAAATAGATACTGATCTTGAATGGAGTTGTGATTTTGTAACCTTCAGAACACCTCCGAGACTAATCTGATCAAACTACCACAACGATCACTAAAATCACAATAAATAATGAAAATTGAAATATATTTATATATTATTTAAACCAGAACCCAAACTGAACACAAGACCACTCTACCCACCCTTGATCTCGATTCACTACTCTCGAATTCATCCAAAATACTCACCACCATCTTTGAGCTCCTCTTGCCTTGAAAATAGACTACAATGAATCAAAGCGAGAACTCTATTATAGAATCCATTATTGAGAACCAAGGCAAATATATTTTGCAAAGGACCAAAACTTGTCATATTATTTCAATAAGAATTAGCTAGCTATTAAAGATGTAACTCGATGTGAGATCAATGAACAAGAAGTTTAATCAAACTCACATGACCAACTAACCTAGATCTACTTGCATTTCGCTTGAAGTGTTGCAAATACAGACTTGTGAATCCAAGTATTCTCGAACGCATAACATAATACATGTTAAATGAAATACATTTACAAAAACACTAAATAGACATAGATCTTGAATGGTAAGGCTCATCTTATCGTAACAACCTTTAATCCTATGGAGTTGTGATTTTTTATCCCTCTAAACACACTCCAGGACTAAGTTGATCAACTATTACCATAACCACCCAAATCACAATAATAATGAAAAATGAAATATATGTATATATTATTTAAACCGGAACCAGAACCGAACACAAGACCACTCAACCCATCCTTGAATTTGATTCACTACTCTCAACTCATCCAAAATACTCCACCACCATCATAAGCCCCTCTCGCCTAGAAACTAAACTAAATGACTCAAGGCGAGAACTCTGTTTATAGAATCCATTATTGAGCACCAAGGAACATATGTTGCAAGGGCCAGCAAACTTGTCGTATTCATTCAATAAGAATTGAGAGTCAAATCACACTTGTCGAATAATAGTAGTCAACTACCAAAGATGTAACTCAATGTGTGATCAATGAAAAAGAAGTTGAATCTAACTCACACGACCAACTAACCAAGATCTAATTGTATTTCGCTTGTAGTGGTGCAAATACGGATTTGTGAATCCAAGTATTCTCGAAAGCATAATATGATCCATTTTAAACGAAATATGTTTATAAAAACTCTAAATAGATATACATCTTGAATGGAGTTGTGATTTTCTAAACTTCTGAACATAGTCCCCGACTAATATGATCAACAATTACCATAAAAATCACTAAAATCACAATAAATAATGAAAATTGAAATATATGTATATATTATTTAACCCTGAACAAAAAACAACAAGACCACTCACCCACCCTGAATTTGATTCACTACTCTCAAACTCATTCAAAATACTCCACCACCATCTTTAAGCTCCTCTTGCCTTGAAAATCGACTAAAATGAATCAAAGCGAGAACTTTATTTATAGAATCCATTATTGAGCACCAAGGCAACATATATTTTGCAAAGGACCAACAAACTTGTCGTATTATTTCAATAAGAATTGAGAGTCAAATCACACTTTTCGAATGAAATTAGGTAGCTATCCAAGATGTAACTCGATGTGTGATCAATGAATAAGAAGTTTATCAAAATCACACGACCAACTAACCAAGATCTACTTGTATTTCGTTTGAAGTGGTTCAAATACGGATTTGTGAATCCAAGTATTCTCGAAAGCATAACATGATGCATGTTAAATGAAATACGTTTACAAAACCCCTAAATATATAGATCTGAATGGAGTTGTGATTTTGTAACCTTCTGAACACACTCCGGGACTAATCTGATCAACTATTACCATAACGATCACTAAATCACAATAAATAATGAAATTGAAATATATGTATTATTATTTAAACCAGAACCAAAACTGAGCACAAGACCACTCTACCACCCATTGAATTCGATTCACTAATCTCAAACTCATCCAAAATACTCCACCACCATCTTTAAGTTACTCTTGCCTGAAAATCGACTAAAATGAATCAAAGAGAGTACTCTATTTATATATCCATTATTGAGCACCAAGGCAACATATATTTTGCAAAGGACCAACAAACTTGTCATATTATTTCAATAAGAATAGAGAGTCAAATCACAATTTTCGAATGAAAGTAGTTACGTATCAAAGATGTAACTCGATGTGTGATCAATGAACAAGAAGTTGAATCACACTTACATGACCAACTAACCATGATCTACTTGTATTTCGCTGAGTGGTGCAAATACGGATTTGTGAATCCAAGTATTCTCGAAAGCATGACATGATTCATGTTAAACGAAATACGTTTAGAAAAACACTAAATAGATATAGATCTTGAATGGAGTTATGATTTTGTAACCTTCTGAACACACTCCGAGACTAATCTGATAAACTATTACGATAACGATCACTAAAATCACAATAAATAATAAAATTGAAATATATGTATATATATTTGAACAGGAACCAACTGAACACAAGACCACTCACCCACCTTGAATTCGATTCATTACTCTCAAACTCATCCAAATACTCCACCACCATCTTAAGCCCCTCTTTCCTAAAAAATCGACTAAAATAAATCAAAGCAAGAACTCTATTTATGGAATCCATTATTGAGCACCAAGGAAACATATATTTTGCAAAGGACCAACAAACTTGTCGTATTATTTCAATAAAAAGTGAGAGTCAAATCACACTTTTCGTATGAAATTAGTTAGCTATCAAAGATGTACTGGATATGTGATCAATGAACAAGAATTTAATCAAACTCACACGACCAACTAACCAAGATCTACTTGTATTTTGGTTGAAGTGGTTTGTTGATACACTTATGTACCTAGATCCTGATCTCAATGTTATATATCTTGAATGTCTTGCACTTATGTAATATTAGGTACTTAATGAAATGATAATGTTTGGTTGTGATTTATAATGTTTAATATTCCACTAATGAGGCGAGTAATGCTGATTGACTAGATTATATAGGTTAGTGATTGTTTGAATTGATATACATAATGTTACAATAAGAATACATTCAAACTTTGGTTAAGTGAAGTTCAAATGCGTCTGACTGGACCATGTGCCCAAATAGTAGTAATGCGTCCGAATGGCCATGCGACTGAGTGTCCATGCGCCTAGAGTGTCCATGCGCGTAAATAGTCCATACGCCTGAACAACTTCATGCGGCTGACTTAGTCGCACGACTGAACATTCAGTCGTGCGAATGGATCAACCGCATGGCTCAATCGCACGAATGAACCATGTTCACGGTTCAGTCGCCCGAATGAGCAACCCTAACCTATAAATACCACTTAATTCGTGGAAAAATGTAACAATTAAGAAGCATTCAATCCGCTTCGACTCCAGATGTACGCTAGCCATCCAGAAGCCTCTAAGTTCGTGCTCAAGTTCATAGAACGCTGTAGATCGATTCCTAATCGATTATTGACGTTAGATTCAATTCATCATTGTGTCTATGTGCGTACTCATTGATTGGATCACCAATCAAATAGGATTCCGTACTATTTGGTTTGGTTTACAACGTTAATCAGTTGGGGTTTCGTTCAAATACTGGATCCCAACATGGTTCAAATACGGATTTGTGAATCCAAGTATTCTCGAAAGCATAACATGATGCATGTTAAATGAAATACGTTTACAAAAACACTAAATAGATAGATCTTGAATGGAGTTGTGATTTTGTAACCTTCTAAACACACTCGAAGACTAATCTGATCAACTATTATGATAACAATCACTAAAATCACAATAAATAATGAAAATCGAAATATGTGTGTATATTATTTAAACCGAAACCAAAACTGAACACAAGACCACTCTACCCACCCTTGAATTCGATTCACTACTCGCAAACTCATCTAAAATACTCCACCACCATCTTTAAGCTCCTGTTGCCTTGAAAATCGACTAAAATCAATCAAAGCGAGAACTCTGTTTATAGAATCCATTATTGAGCACCAAGGCAACATATATTTTGCAAACGGCCAGCAAACTTGTCATATTCATTCAATAAGAATTGAGAGTCAAATCACACTTGTCGAATAAAAGTAGTCAGCTATCAAAGATGTAACTCGATGTGTGATCAACGAACAAGAAGTTGAATCCAACTCACACGACCAACTAACCAAGATCAAATTGTATTTCACTTGAAGCGGTGCAAATACGGGTTTGTGAATCCAAGTATTCTCGAAAGCATAACATGATACATTTAAATGAAATAAGTTTACAAAAAACTAAATAGATATAGATCTTGAATGGAGTTGTGATTTTGTAACCTTCTGAACACACTCCGGGAGTAATCCGATCAACTATTACGAGATCACTAAAATCACAATAAATAATGAAAATCGAAATATATGTATATATTATTTAAACCGAAACCAAAACTGAACACAAGACCACTCAACCCACCCTTGAATTCGATTCACTACTCTCAAACTCATCTAAAATAATCCCACCATCTTTAAGCTCCTGTTGCCTTGAAAATCGACTAAATCAATCAAAGCGAGAACTCTGTTATAGAATCCATTATTGAGCACCAAGGCAACATATATTTTGCAAACGGCCAGCAAACTTGTCGTATTCATTCAATAAGAATTGAGAGTCAAATCACACTTGTCGAATAAAAGTAGTCAGCTATCAAAGATATAACTCGATGTGTGATCAACGAACAAGAAGTTGAATCCAACTCACACGACCAACTAACCAAGATCAAATTGTATTTCGCTTGAAGCGGTGCAAATACGGTTTGTGAATCCAAGTATTCTCGAAAGCATAACATGATACATATTAAATGAAATAAGTTTACAAAAACACTAAATAGATATAGATCTTGAATGGAGTTGTGATTTTGTAACCTTCTGAACACACTCCGGGAGTAATCCGATCAACTATTACGAGATCACTAAAATCACAATAAATAATGAAAATCGAAATATGTATATATTATTATTTACCGAAACCAAAACTGAACACAAGACCACTCAACCCACCCTTGAATTCGATTCACTACTCTCAAACTCATCTTAAATACTCCACCACCATCTTTAACCTCCTCTTGCCTTGAAAATCAACTAAAATGAATCAAAGCAAGGACTCTATTTATAGAATCCATTAATGAGCACCAAGGCAACATATATTTTGCAAAAGGGCCAGCAAACTTGTCGTATTCTTTCAATAAGAATTGAGAGTCAAATCACACTTGTCGAATAAAAGTAGTCAGCTATCAAAGATGTAACTCGATGTGTGATCAATGAACAAGAAGTTGATTCAAACTCACACAACCAACTAACCAAGATCTACTTGTATTTCACTTGAAGTGGTTTAAATACGGACTTGTGAATCCAAGTATTCTCGAAAGCATAACATGATGCATGTTAAATGAACGTTTATAAAAACACTAAATAGATATAGAACTTGATGGGAGTTGTGATTTTGTAACATTCAGAACACACTCCGGGACTAATCTGATCAACTATTACCATAACGATCACTAAAATCACAATAATAATGAAAATTGAAATATATGTATTTATTTAAACCGAATTGAACACAAGACCACTCTACCTCCCTTGAATTCGATTCACTACTCTCAAAACTCATCTAAAATACTTCACCACCATCTTTAAGCTACTCTTGCCTTGGAAATCGACTAAAATGAATCAAAGCGAGAACTCTATTTATAGAATCCATTATTGAGCACCAAGGCAACATATATTTTGCAAAGGACCAACAAACTTGTCGTATTATTTCAATAAGAATTGAGAGTCAAATCACATTGTCGAATAAAAGTAGTCAGCTATCAAAGATATAAAAAGATGTGTGATCAATGAACAAGAAGTTGATTCAAACTCACACAACCAACTACCAAGATCTACTTGTATTTCGGTTGAAGTGGTTCAAATACGGATTTGTGAATCCAAGTATTCTCGAAAGCATAACAAGATGCATGTTAAATGAAATACGTTTACAAAACCCCTAAATAGATATAGATCTGAATGGAGTTGTGATTTTGTAACCTTCTGAACACACTCTGGGACTAATCTGATCACTATTGTCATAACGATCACTAAAATCACAATAAATAATGAAAATTGAAATATATGTATATATTATTTAAACCAGAACTAAAACTGAACACAACCACTCTACCCACCATTGAATTCGATTCACTAATCTCAAACTCATCCAAAACACTCCACCACCATCTTTAAGCTACTCTTGCCTTGAAAATCGACTAAATGAATCAAAGAGAGTACTCTATTTATAGAATCCATTATTGAGCACCAAGGCAACATATATTTTGCAAAGGACCAACAAACTTGTCGTATTATTCAATAAGAATAGAGAGTCAAATCACAATTTTCGAATGAAAGTAGTTACGTATCAAAGATGTAACTCGATGTGTGATCAATGAACAAGAAGTTGAATCAAACTTACATGACCAACTAACCATGATCTACTTGTATTTCGCTTGAGTGGTGCAAATACGGATTTGTGAGTCCAAGTATTCTCGAAAGCGTGACATGATTCATGTTAAATGAAATATGTTTACAAAAACACTAAATAGATATAGATCTTGAATGGAGTTATGATTTTGTAACCTTCTAAACACACTCCGAGACTAATCTGATAAACTATTACGATAACGATCACTAAAATCACAATAAATAATGAAAATTAAAAAAAATGTATATATTATTTAAACAGGAACAAAAACTGAACACAAGATCACTCAACCCAACCTTACATTCCATTCACTACTCTCAAACTCATCCAAACTATTCCGCCACCATCTTTAAGCCCTTCTTGCCTAGAAATCGACTAAAATAATCAAAGCGAGAACTCTATTTATGGAATCCATTATTGAGCACCAAGGCAACATATATTTTGCAAAGGACCAACAAACTTGTCGTATTATTTCAATAAGAATTGAGAGTCAAATCACACTTTTCGAATGAAATTAGTTAGCTATCAAAGTAATACGAGTGTGATCAATGAAAAAGAAGTTTAATCAAATCCACACGACCAACTAACCAAGATCTACTTGTATTTCGGTTGAAGGTTCAAATACGGATTTGTGAATCCAAGTATTCTCGAAACATCATGCATGTTAAATGAAATACGTTTACAAAACCCCTAAATAGATATAGATCTGAATAGAGTTGTGATTTTGTAACCTTCTAAACACACTCTGAGACTAATCTGATCTACAATTACAATAACGATCACTAAAATCACAATAAATAATGAAAATCGAAATATATGTATATATTATTTAAACTGAAACCAAAACTGAACACAAGACCACTCTAGCCACCCTTGAATTCGATTCACTACTCGCAAACTCATCTAAAATACTCCACCACCATCTAACCTTGAAAATCGACTAAAATGAATCAAAGCGAGAACTCTAATCATAGAATCCATTATTAAGCACCAAGACAACAAATATTTTGCAAAGGACCAACAAACTTGTCATATTATTTCAATAAGAGTTGAGACTCAAATCACACTTTTCGAATGAATGTAGTTACCTATCAAAGATGTAACTCGATGTGTGATGAATGAACAAGAACTTGAATCAAACTCACATGGCCAACTAAACATGATCTACTTGTATTCCGCTTGAGGGGTGCAAATACGGATTTGTGAATCCAAGTATTCCCGAAAGCATAACATGATTCATGTTAAATGAAATACGTTTACAAAAACACTAAACAAATATACATCTTGAATGGAGTTGTGATTTTGTAACCTTCTGAACACACTTCGAGACTAATCTGATCTACAATTACCATAACGATCACTAAATCACAATAATAATGAAAATTGAAATACATGTATATATATAATTTAAACCGGAACCAAAACTAAACACAAGACCACTCTACCCACCATTGAATTCGATTCACTACTCTCAAACTCATCCAAAATACTCCACCACCATCTTTAAGCTCCACGTGACTTGAAAATTGACTAAAATGAATCAAAGCAAGAACTCTATTTATAGAATCTATTATTGAGAACCAAGGAAACATATATTTTGCAAAGGACCAACAAACTTGTCGTATTATTTCAATAAGAATTGAGAGTCAAATCACACTTTTCGAATGAAAGTAGTTACCTATCTAAGATGTAACGCGATGTGTGATCAATGAACAAGATTGATTCAAACTCACACGACCAACTAACCAGATATACTTGTATTTCGCTTGAGTGGTGCAAATACGGATTTGTGAATCCAAGTATTCTCGAAAGCATAACATGATACATCTTAAATGAAATACGTTTAAAAATACTAAATAGATATAGATCATGAATGGATTTGTGATTTGTAACCTTCTAACACAGTCCCCGACTAATCCGATCAACAATTACCGTAACGATCACTAAAATCACAAAAAATAATGAAAAATGAAATATATGTAAATATTATTTAAACCGGAACCAAAACTAAACAGAAGACCACTCAACCCACCCTTCAATTCGATTCACTACTCTCAAACTCATCCAAAATACTCCACCACCATTTTTAAGCTCCTCTTGCCTTTAATATCGACTAAAATGAATCAAAGCGAGAACTCTATTCATAGAATCCATTATTGAGCACCAAGGCAACATATATTTTGCAAAGGCCATCAAACTTGTCGTATTATTTCAATAAGAATAGGGAGTCAAATCACACTTTTCGAATGAAAGTAGTTGCGTATCAAAGATGTAACTCGATGTGTGATCAATGAACAAGAAGTTGAATCAAACTCACATGACCAACTACCATGATCTACTTGTATTTCGCTTGAGTGGTGCAAATACGGATTTGTGAATCCAAGTATTCTCGAAAGCCTAACATGATGCATGTTAAATGAAATACGTTTACAAAAACACTAAATAGATATAGATCTTGAATGGAATTGTGATTTTGTAACCTTCAGAACACACTCCGGGACTAATCCGATCAACTATTACCACAACGATCACTAAAATCACAATAAATAATGAAAATTGAAATATATGTATATATTATTAATCCAGAACCAAAACTGAACACAAGACCACTCTACCCACCCTTACATTCCATTCACTACACTCAAACTCATCCAAAATACTCCCCACCATCTTCTTTAAGCCCCTCTTGTCTAGAAAATCGACTAAAATAAATCAAAGCGAGAACTCTATAAGGAATCCATTATGAGAACCAAGGCAACATATATTTTGCAAAGGACCGATAAACTTGTCGTATTATTTCAATAAGAATTGAGAGACAAATCATACTTTTCGAATGAAATTAGTTAGCTATCAAAGATGTAACATATGTGTGATCAATGAAAAAGAAATTTAATCAAACTCACACGACCAACTAACCAAGATCTACTTGTATTTCGCTTAAGTGGTTCAAATACGGATTTGTGAATCCAAGTATTCTCGAAAGCATAACATGATACATGTTAATGAAATACGTTTATAAAAACACTAAATAGATATAGATCATAATGGAGTTGTGATTTTGTAACCTTCTGAACACAGTCCCCGACTAATCTGATCCACAATTACCGTAACGATCACTAAAATCACAAAAGATAATGAAAAATGAAATATATGTAAATATATTAAAAACCGGAACCAAAAGTAAACACAAGAGCACTCTACCCACCCTTGCATTCGATTCACTACTCGCAAACTCATCTAAAATACTCCACCACCATCTTGCCTTGAAAATCGACTAAAATGAATCAAAGCGAGAACTCTAATCATAGAATCCATTATTGAGCACCAAGACAACATATATTTTGCAAAGGACCAACAAACTTGTATATTATTTCAATAAGAGTTGAGACTCAAATCACACTTTTCGAATGAATGTAGTTACCTATCAAAGATATAACTCGATGTGTGATCAATGAACAAGAACTTGAATCAAACTCACATGGCCAACTAACCATGTTCTACTTGTATTTCGTTTGAGTGGTGCAAATACGGATTTGTGAATCCAAGTATTCTCGAAAGCATAACATGATTCATGTTAAACGAAAACGTTTACAAAAACACTAAATAGATATACATCTTGAATGGAGTTGTGATTTTGTAACCTTCTAACACACTCCGAGACTAATCTGATCAACAATTACCATAACGATCACTAAAATCACAATAAATAATGAAAATTGAAATACATGTATATATAATTTAAACCGGAACCAAAACTAAACACAAGACCACTCTACCCATCATTGAATTCGATTCACTACTCTGAAACTCATCCAAAATACTCCACCACCATCTTTAAGCTCCTCGTGACTTGAAAATCGACTATAATGATTTAAAGCAAGAACTCTATTTATAGAATCCATTATGAGAACCAAGGAAACATATAATTTTTAAAGGACCAACAAACTTGTCGTATTATTTCAATAAGAATTGAGAGTGAAATCACACTTTTCAAATGAAAGTAGTTACCTATCTAAGATGTAACTCGATATGTGATCAATGAACAAGAAGTTGATTCAAACTCACACGACCAACTAACCAAGATCTACTTCTATTTCGCTTGAGTGGTGCAAATACGGATTTGTGTATCCAAGTATTCTCGAAAGCATAACATGATACATGTTAAATGAAATACGTTTATAAAAACACTAAATAGATATAGATCATGAATGGAGTTGTGATTTTGTCACCTTCTGAAAACAGTCCCCGACTAATCCGATCAACAATTACCATAACGATCACTAAAATCACAAAAAAAAATGAAAATGAAATATATGTAAATATTATTTAAACCAGAACCAAAACTAAACACAAGACCGCTCAACCCACCCTTGAATTCGATTCACTACTCTCAAAGTCATCCAAAATACTCCACCGCCATCTTTAAGCTCCTCTTGCCTTTAATATCGACTAAAATAAATCAAAGCGAGAACTCTATTCATAGAATCCATTATTGAGCACCAAGGCAACATATATTTTGCAAAGAACCAACAAACTTGTCGTATTATTTCAATAAGAATTGAGAGTCAAATCACACTTTTCGAATGAAAGTAGTTACCTATCTAAGATGTAACTCGATATGTGATCAATGAACAAGAAGTTGATTCAAACTCACACGACCAACTAACCAAGATCTACTTGTATTTTGCTTGAAGTGGTTCAAATACGGATTTGTGAATCCAAGTATTCTCGAAAGCATAACATGATGCACGTTAAATGAAATAAGTTTACAAAAACACAAATAGATATAGATCTTGAATGGAGTTGTGATTTCGTAACCTTCAGAACATACTCCAAGACTAATCTGATCAACTATTACGATAACGATCACTAAAATCATAATAAATAATGAAAATTGAAATATATGTATATATTATTTAAACCGAAATGAAAACTGAACACAAGACCACTCTACCACCCTTGAATTCGATTCACTACTCTCAAACTCATCCAAAATACTCCACCACCATCTTTAAGCTCCTCTTGCCTTGAAAATCAACTAAAATGAATCAAAGCGATAACTCTATTCATAGAATCCATTATTGAACACCAAGGAAACATATATTTTGCATAGGACCAACAAAATTGTCGTATTATTTCAATAAGAATTGAGAGTCAAATCACACTTTTCGAATGAATGTAGTTATCTATCTAAGATGTAAATTGATGTGTGATCAATGAACAAGTAGTTGATTCAAACTCACAAGAACAACTAACCATGATCTACTTGTATTTCGCTTGAAGTGGTTCAAATACGAATTTGTGGATCCAAGTATTCTCGAAAGCATAACATGATGCTTGTTAAATGAAGCACGTTTACAAAAACACTAAATAGATATATATCTTGAATGGAGTAGTGATTTTGTAACCTTCTGAACACACTCCGGGACTAATCCGATCAACTATTATGATAACGATCACTAAAATCACAATAAATAATGAAATTGAAATATAGGTATATATTTTTTAAACCGAAACCAAAACTGAACACAAGACCACTCTACCCACCCTTAAATTCGATTCACTACTCTCAAACTCATCTAAAATACTCCACCACCATTTTTAAGCTCCTCTTGCCTTGAAAATCTACTAAAATGAATCAAAGCGAGAACTCTATTTATAGAATCCATTATTGAGCACCAAGGCAACATATATTTTTCAAAGGTCCGACAAACTTGTCGTATTATTTCAATACGGATTGAGAGTCAAATCACACTTTTTGAATGAAAGTAGTTACCTTTCAAAGATGTAACTCGATGTGTGATCAATGAACAAGAGTTGAATCAAACTCACACGACCAACTAACCAAGATCTACTTGTATTTCGCTTGAAGTGGTTCAAATACGAATTTGTGAATACAAGTATTCTCGAAAGCCTAACATGATGCATGTTAAAAATACGTTTACAAAAACACTAAATAGATATAGATCTTGAATGGAGTTGTGATTTTGTAACCTTCAACACACTCCGAGACTAATCCGATCACTATTACCACAACGATCACTAAAATCACAATAAATAATGAAATTGAAATATATATTAATCCAGAACGAAAACTGAACACAAGACCACTCTACCCACCCTTGATCTCGATTCACTACTCTCGAACTCATCTTTAAGCTCCTCTTGCCTTTAATATCGACTAAAATGAATCAAAGCGAGAACTCTATTCATAGAATCCATTATTGAACACCAAGGAAACATATATTTTGCCTAGGACCAACAAAATTGTCGTATTATTTCAATAAGAATTGAGAGTCAAATTACACTTTTCGAATGAATGTAGTTATCTATCTAAGATGTAAATTGATGTGTGATCAATGAACAAGAAGTTGATTCAAACTCACAAGAACAACTAACCGTGATCTACTTGTATTTCGCTTGAAGTGGTTCAAATACGAATTTGTGAATCCAAGTATTCTCGAAAGCATAACATGATGCTTGTTAAATGAAGTACGTTTACAAAAACACTAAATAGATATATATCTTGAATGGAGTAGTGATTTTGTAACCTTCTGAACACACTCCGGGACTAATCCGATCAACTATTATGATAATGATCACTAAAATCACAATAAATAATGAAATTGAAATATAGGTATATATTTTTAACCGAAACCAAAACTGAACACAAGACCACTCTACCCACCCTAAAATTCGATTCACTACTCTCAAACTCATCTAAAATACTCCACCACCATTTTTAGCTCCTCTTGCCTTGAAAATCTACTAAAATGAATCAAAGCGAGAACTCTATTTATAGAATCCATTATTGAGCACCAAGGCAACATATATTTTTCAAAGGTCCGACAAACTTGTCGTTATTTCAATACGAATTGAGAGTCAAATCACACTTTTTGAATGAAAGTAGTTACCTTTCAAAGATGTAACTCGATGTGTGATCAATGAACAAGAATTGAATCAAACTCACACGACAACTAACCAAGATCTACTTGTATTTCGCTTGAAGTGGTTCAAATACGAATTTGTGAATACAAGTATTTTCGAAAGCCTAACATGATGCATGTTAAATGAAATACGTTTACAAAAACACTAATAGTATAGATCTTGAATGGAGTTGTGATTTTGTAACCTTCAAAACACACTCCGACTAATCCGATCAACTATTACCACAACGATCACTAAAATCACAATAAATAATGAAAATTGAAATATATGTATATTAATCCAGAACGAAAACTGAACACAAGACCACTCTACCCACCCTGATCTCGATTCACTACTCTCGAACTCATCTTTAAGCTCCTCTTGCCTTAATATCGACTAAAATGAATCAAAGCGAGAACTCTATTCATAGAATCCATTATTGAACACCAAGGAAACATATATTTTGCATAGGACGAACAAAATTGTCGTATTATTTCAATAAGAATTGAGAGTCAATTACACTTTTCGAATGAATGTAGTTATCTATCTAAGATGTAAATTGATGTGTGATCAATGAACAAGAAGTTGATTCAAACTCACAAGAACACTAACCATGATCTACTTGTATTTCCGTTGAAGTGGTTCAAATACGAATTTGTGAATCCAAGTATTCTCGAAAGCATAACATGATGCTTGTTAAATGAAGTACGTTTACAAAAACACTAATAGATATATATCTTGAATGGAGTAGTGATTTCGTAACTTCTGAACACACTCCAGACTAATCTGATCTACAATTACCATAACGATCACTAAATCACAATAAATAATGAAAATTGAAATACATGTATATATATTTAAACCGGACCAAAACTAAACACAAGACCACTCTACCCACATTGAATTCGATTCACTACTCTCAAACTCATCCAAAATACTCCACCACCATTTTTAGCTCCTCTTGCCTTGAAAATCTACTAAAATGAATCAAAGCGAGAACTCTATTTATAGAATCCATTATTGAGCACCAAGGCAACATATATTTTTCAAAGGTCCGACAAACTTGTCGTATTATTTCAATACGAATTGAGAGTCAAATCACACTTTTTGAATGAAAGTAGTTACCTTTCAAAGATGTAACTCGATGTGTGATCAATGAACAAGAAGTTGAATCAAACTCACACGACCAACTAACCAAGATCTACTTGTATTTCGCTTGAAGTGGTTCAAATACGAATTTGTGAATACAAGTATTCTTGAAAGCCTAACATGATGCATGTTAAATGAAATACGTTTACAAAAACACTAAATAGATATAGATCTTGAATGGAGTTGTGATTTTGTAACCTTCAAAACACACTCCGAGACTAATCCAATCAACTATTACCACAACGATCACTAAAATCACAATAAATAATGAAAATTGAAATATATGTATATTAATCCAGAACGAAAACTGAACACAAGACCACTCAACCCACCCTTGATCTCGATTCACTACTCTCGAACTCATCTTTAAGTTCCTCTTGCCTTTAAAATCAACTAAAATGAATCAAAGCGAGAACTCTATTCATAGATTCCATTATTGAGCACCAAGGCAACATATATTTTGCAAAGGACCAACAAACTTGTCGTATTATTTCAATAAGAATTGAGAGTCAATCACACTTTTCGAATAGTAGTTACCTATCAAAGATGCCACCGACGTGTGATCAATGAACAAGAAGTTGTATTAAACTCACATGAACAACTAACCATGATCTACTTGTATTTTGCTTGTGGTGCACATACGGATTTGTGAATCCAAGTATTCTCGAAATCATAAGATGATTCATGTAAAACGAAAAATGTTTACAAAACACTAAATAGATATACATCTTGAATGGAGTTGTGATTTTGTAACCTTCTAAACACACTACGAGACTAATCTCATCAACAATTACCATAACGATCACTAAAATCACAATAAATAATGAAAATTGAAATATATGTATATAATATTTAAACCGGAACCAAAACTGAACACAGACCACTTCTACCCAACCTTGATCTCGATTCACTACTCTCGAACTCATCCAAAATACTCCACCACCATCTTTAAGCCCCTCTAGCCTAGAAATCGACTATATGAATCAAAGTGAAAACTCTATTTATAGAATTCATTATTGAGAACCAAGGAAACATATATTTTGCAAAGGACCAACAAACTTGTCATATTATTTCAATAAGAATTGAGAGTCAAATCACACTTTTCGAATGAAAGTAGTTACCTATCTAAGATATAACTCGATGTGTGATCAACGAACAAGAAGTTGAATCAAACTCACATGACCAACTAACCAATATCTACTTGTATTTCGCTTGAAGTGGTTCAAATACGATTTGTGAATCCAAGTATTCTCGAAAGCATAACATGATACATGTTAAATGAATACGTTTATAAAAACACTAATAGATATAGATCATGAATGGAGTTGTGATTTTGTAACCTTCTGAACACAGTCCCCGACTAATCTGATCAACAATTACCGTAACGATCACTAAAATCACAAAAAATAATGAAAAATGAAATATATGTAAATATTATTTAAACCGGAACCAAAACTAAACACAAGACCAGTCAACCCACCCTTGAATTCGATTCACTACTCTCAAACTCATCCAAAATACTCCACCACCATCTTTAAGTTCCTCTTGCCTTTAAAATCAACTAAAATGAATCAAAGCGAGAACTCTATTCATAGAATCCATTATTGAGCACCAAGGAAACATATATTTTGCAAAGAACCAACAAACTTGTCGTATTATTTCAATAAGAATTGAGAGTCAAATCACACTTTTCGAATGAATGTAACCTATCAAAGATGTCACTCGATGTGTGATCAATGAACAAGAAGTTGTATCAAACTCACATGAACAACTAACCATGTTCTACTTGTATTTCGCTTGAGTGGTGCAAATACGGATTTGTGAATCCAAGTATTCTCGAATCATAACATGATTCATGTTAAACGAAAAACGTTTACAAAAACACTAAATAGATATACATATTGAATGGAGTTGTGATTTTGTAACCTTCTAAACACACTCTGAGACTAATCTGATCAACAATTACCATAACGATCACTAAAATCACAATAAATAATGAAAATTGAAATATATGTATATAATATATAAACCGGAACCAAAACTGAACACAAGACCACTCTACCCCTTTGAATTCGATTCACTACTCTCAAACTCATCCAAAATACTCCAACACCATCTTTAAGCCCCTCTAGCCTTGAAAATCGACTAAATGAATCAAAGCGTGATTTATAATCCATTATTGAGAACCAAGGAAACATATATTTTGCAAAGGACCAACAAACTTGTCGTATTATTTCAATAAGATATGAGAGTCAAATCACACTTTTCGAATGAAAGTAGTTACCTATCTAAGATATAACTCGATGTGTGATCAATGAACAAGAAGTTGATTCAAACTCACACGAAACTCACACGACCAACTAACCAAGATCTACTTGTATTTTGCTTGAAGTAGTTCAAATACGGATTTGTGAATCCAAGTATTCTCGAAAGCATAACATGATGCATGTTAAATGAAATACGTTACAAAACACTAAATAGATATAGATCTTGAATGGAGTTGTGATTTTGTAACCTTCAGAACACACTCCCGGACTAATCCGATCAACTATTACCACAACGATCACTAAAATCACAATAAACAATAAAAATTGAAATATATGTATATATTATTTAAACCAGAACCAAAACTAAACACAAGACCACTCTACCCAACCTTGATCTCGATTCACTACTCTCGAACTCATCCAAAATACTCCACCACCTTCTTTAAGCTCCTCTTGCCTTGAAAATCGACTATAATGAATCAAAGCGAAAACTCTATTTATAGAATTCATTATTGAGCACCAAGGCAACATATATTTTGCAAAGGTCCAACAAACTTGTCGAATTATTTCAATACGAATTGAGAGTCAAATCACACTTTTCGAATGAAAGTAGTTACCTATCAAAGATGTAACTCGATGTGTGATCAAGAACAAGAAGTTTAATCAAACTCACATGACCAACTAACCAATATCTACTTGTATTTCGCTTGACGTTGTTCAAATACGAATTTGTGAATCCAAGTATTCTCGAAAGCATAACATGATACATGTAAATGACATACGTTTATAAAAACACTAAATAGATATAGATCATGAATGGAGTTGTGATTTGTAACCTTCTGAACACAGTCCCGACTAATCTGATCAACAATTACCGTAACGATCACTAAAATCACAAAAATAATGAAAAATGAAATATATGTAATATTTTTTAAACCGGAACCAAAACTAAACACAACCAGTCAACCCACCCTTGAATTCGATTCACTACTCTCAAACTCATCCATTAAATACTCCACCACCATCTTTAAGTTCCTCTTGCCTTTAAAATCAACTAAAATGAATCAAAGCGAGAACTCTATTCATAGAATCCATTATTAAGCACCAAGGCAACATATATTTTCCAAAGGACCAACAAAACTTGTCGTATTATTTCAATAAGAATTGAGAGTCAAATCACACTTTTCGAATGAATGTAGTTACCTATCAAAGATGTCACTCGATGTGTGATCACGAACAAGAAGTTGTATCAAACTCACATGAACAACTAACCATGATATACTTGTATTTCGCTTGAGTGGTGCAATACGGATTTGTGAATCCAGTATTCTCGAAAGCATAACATGATTCATGTTAAACGAAATACGTTTATAAAACAATAGATATACATCTTGAATGGAGTTGTGATTTTGTAACCTTCTGAACACTCTCCGGGACTAATGTGATCAACAGTTACCATAAACATTAGTAAAATCACAATAAATAATGAAAATTGAAATATATGTATATATTATTTAAACCGGAACCAATATCGAACACAAGACCACTTTACCCACCATTGAATTCGATTCACTACTCTCAAACTCATCCAAAATACTTCACCACCATCTTTAAGTTCCTCTTGCCTTGAAAATCGACTAATGAATCAAAGCGACCTCTATATATAATCCATTATTGAGCACCAAGGCAGATATTTTTTGCAAAGGACCAACATACTTGTTGTATTATTCAATAAGAATTGAGAGTCAAATCACACTTTTCGAATGAAAGTAGTTACCTATCTAAGATGTAAATTGGTGTGTGATCAATGAACAAGAAGTTGATTCAAACTCACACAACCAACTAACCAAGATCTACTTGTATTTTGCTTGAAGTGGTTCAAATACGGATTTGTGAATCCAAGTATTCTCGAAAGCATAACATGATGCGTGTTAAATGAAATACGTTTACAAAAATACTAAATAGATATAGATCTTGAATGGAGTTGTGATTTTGTAACCTTCAGAACACACTCTGAGATTAATCTGATCAACTATTACGATCACGATCACTAAAATCACAATCAATAATGAAAATTGAAATATATGTATATTTATTTAAACCAAATCAAAATTGAACACCAGACCACTCTACCACCCTTGATTGATTCACTACTCTCAAAACTCATCTAAAATACTCCACCACCATCTTTAAGCTCATCTTGCCATGAAAATCGACTAAAATGAATCAAAGCAAGAATTTTATTTATAGAATCCATTATTGAGCACCAAGCAACATATTTTGCAAAAGGGCCAACAAACTTGTCATATCATTCAATAAGAATTGAGAGTCAAATCACACTTGTCGAATAATAGTAGTCAGCTATCAAAGATGTAACTCGATGTGTGGATCAATGAACAAGAAGTTGAATCAAACTCATATGACCAACTTACCAAGATCTGCTTGTATTTGCATGAAGTGGTTCAAATACGGATTTGCGAATCCAAGTATTCTCGAAAGCATAACATGATGCATGTTAAATGAAATACGTTTACAAAATCACTAATAGATATAGATCTTGAATGGAGTAGTGATTTTGTAACCTTCAGAACACACTCCTAGAATAATCTCATCAACTATTACCATAATGATCACTAAAATCACAATAAATTATGAAAATTCAAATATATGTATATATTATTTAAACCGGAACCAAAACTGAACACAAGACCACTCTACCCACCTTGAATTCGAATCACTACTCTCAAACTCATCCAATATACTCCCCACCATATTTAGCTCCTCTTGCCTTGAAAATCGACTAAAATGTGATGGGTTTGTAAGAACACAAGCCATAGTTTAACCCATTAAACTTTCTGAAAACGCAACGGAATAACAACATTATAAACTTGTTTATAAGCTGAAAACAGGTTCATTAGGTGACCATATTAATGTATGAAACAAACCCATATATCAAAGGATCATTGTATGTGAATGAGCATGCTATGTGAACATAAAACAACATAATATGAGAGCCACAAGGGCTGCCATAACTACCTTTCAGCAGCCTTCAAAATCGAATGAAAGAAGGATGAGATGAAAATGATGATGTATTGTTTATGCAGCCCCAAAGAAGAGAACCTCAAGTTGTAATACCCACACTTCTTCCAAACACCTTGCTTTGTTAGGGAGCTTTACACCAAAAGAAAACCCTTAGAAGAACAATCCGAATCAGCCAAAACAGCCAAGAAAAACCGATTTTTCAGCTTTGTTTTGCTTCTTCAATCCGAAAATTAGCTTTCTTCAAAGAGAGAAATGTTGCTTTGTGTGTGTGAGAGAAAAGTGTAGCATAGATGTTGCTTGAATGAATCAATTAAGTCTTGTAGAAGCCAAGACATAATGTGCTTCCCTATGCCCCTTGGGCGGCCGCAAGCACCAACCCAAAAAGGGTTTCCCACCCTTTTGATTTTTTATAATATCTACACTTCCATGCATATTAAGTTATAAATTAAAACATAGTCTAATTTTATAACATGACACACTTTTATTTGACATTATTTAACCAACTTAAAAAAGTATCAAATAAATATCTCATGAACAAATTATCCATATAATATTGTTCTTTCACAAAAGCAATATTTAGAAAACCCATTTACTAAATAGGTGTCAATATTTATTGTATGATCTTATCAAAAATAATAATTGTTTGGTTTTGTGTAGCTTGTTATTGGGTATAACCCGACTTGGATCATGACGTACTAACGACATCAATATTCTATGTGTTTTGGGCATATGAAATTGTACAAATGAATCAAAGCGAGAACTCTGTTTTTAGAATCCATTATTGAGCACCAAGGCAACATATATGTTACAAAGGGCCAGCAAACTTGTCGTATTCATTCAATAAGATGAGAGTCAATCACACTTGTCGAATAAAAGTAGTCGGCTATCAAAGATGTAACTCGATGTGTGATCAATGAACAAGAAGTTGAATCAAAATCATGACCAACTAACCAAGATCTACTGTATTTCACTTGAAGTGGTTCAGATACGGATTTGTGAATCCAAGTATTCTCGAAAGCATAACATGATGCATGTTAATGAAATACGTTTACAAAAACACTAAATAGATATAGATCTTGAATGGAGTTGTGATTTTGTAACCTTCTGAACCACTCCAGGACTAATCTGATAAACTATTACGATAACGATCACTAAAGTCACAATAAATAATGAAAATTGAAATATATGTACATATTATTTAAACCGAAACCAAAACTGAACACAAGACCACTCTACCCACCCTTAAATTCGATTCAGTACTCTCAAAATCATCTAAAATATTCAACCACCATCTTTAAGCTCTTCTTGCCTTGAAAATCGACTAAATGAATCAAAGCGAGAACTCTATTTATAGAATCCATTATTGAGCACCCAGGCAACATATATTTTGCAAAGGTCCAACAAACCTGTTGGGTTATTTCAATAAGAATTAAGAGTCAAATCACACTTTTCTAATGAAAGTAGTTACCTATCAAAGATGTAACTCGATGTGTGATCAATGAACAAGAAGTTGAATCAAACTCACATGACCAACTAACCATGATCTACTTGTATTTCGCTGAGTGGTGCAAATACGGATTTGTGAATCCAAGTATTCTCGAAAGCATAACATGATACATGTTAAATGAAATACGTCTACAAAACGACACATATATATAGATCGTGAATGGAGTTTGATTTTGTAACATTCTGAACACACTCCGGACTAATATGATAAACTATTACCACAACGAACACAAAATCACAAAAATAATGAAAACGAAATTTATATATATATATATATAATATATATATATATATATATATATTTCTTTATACCGGAACCAAAACTAAACACAAGGCCACTCAAACCACCTTGAATCTATTCTCTACTCTCAAACTCATCCAAAATACTTCACCACCATCTTTAAGCTCCTCTTGCCTTGAAAATCTAAAATGAATTAAAGCGGGAACTTGTGTTATAGAATTCATTATTGAGCACCAAGGCAACATACTTTGCAAAGGACCAACAATTTGTCGTATTATTTCATTAAGAATTGAGAGTCAAATCACACTTTTCGAATGAAAGTAGTTACCTATCAAAGATGTAACTCGATATGTGATCAATGAACAAGAAGTTGAATCAAACTCACATGACCAACTAACCATGATCTACTTTTATTTCCTTGAGTTGTGCAAATACGGATTTGTGAACCCAAGTATTCTCGAAAGCATAACATGATGCTTGTTTAATGAAATACGTTTACAAAAACACTAAATAGATATAGATCTTGAATGGAGTTGTGATTTTGTAACCATCAAACACACTCCAGGACTAATATGATCAACTATTACTATAACGATCACTAAAATCACAATAAATAATGAAAATTGAAATATATGTACATGTTATTTAACCGGAACAAAAACTGAACACAAGACCATTCTACCCACCCTTGAATTCGATTAACTACTCTCAAACTCATCCGAAATACTTCACCACCATCTTTAAGCTCCTCTTGCCTTGAAAATCAACTAAAATGAATTAAAGCGAGAACTCTATTTATAGAATCCATTATTGAGCACCAAGGCAACATATACTTTGCAAAGGACCAACAAAATTGTCCTATTATTTCAATAAGAATTGAGAGTCAAATCACACTTTTCGAACGGAAGTAGTTACCTATCAAAGATGTAACTCGATATGTGATCAATGAACAAGAAGTTGAATCAAACTCACATGACCAACTAACCATGATCTACTTGTATTTCGCTTGAGTGGTGCAAATACGGATTTGTGAATCCCAGTATTGTCAAAAGAATAACATGATTCATGTTAAATGAAATACGTTTACAAAAACACTAAATAGATATAGATCTTGAATGGAGTTGTGCTTTTGTAACCTTCTGTACACACTCTGGGACTAATATGATAAACTATTACCATAACGATCACTAAAATCACAAAAAATAATGAAAAATGAAATATATATATATATAAATTTATATATATATTCTATATTATTTAAAAGGGAACCAAAACTGAACACAAGACCACTCAACCCACCCTTGAATTCGATTCACTACTCTCAAACTCATCCAAAATACTACACCACCATCTTTAAGCCCCTTTGCCTAGAAAATCGACAAAGATAAATCAAAGCAATAACTCTATTTATGGAATCCATTATGAGCACCATGGCAACATATATTTCGCAAAGGACCAACAAACTTGTCGTATTATTTCAATAAGAATTGAGAGTCAAATCACACTTTTCGAATAAAAGTAGTTACTTATCAAAGATGTAACTCGATGTGTGATCAATGAACAAGAAGTTGAATCAACTCACATGACCACTAACAAGATCTACTTGTATTTCGCTTGAGTGGTGCAAATATGGATTTGTGAATCCAAGTATTCTCAAAAGCATAACTTGATGCTTGTTAATGAAATACGTTTACAAAAACACTAAATAGATATAGATTTTGAATGGAGTTGTGATTTTGTAACCTTCTGAACACACTCCGGGACTAATCTGATAAACTATTACAATAACGATCATTAAAATCACAAAAAATAATGAAAAATGAAATATATATATTATTTAAAGAGGAACCAAAACTAAACACAAGACCACTCAACCCACCTTGAATTTAATTCACTACTCTCAAACTCATCTAAAATACTCCACCACCATCTTTAATCCCCTCTTGCCTAGAAAATCGACTAAAATAAATCAAAGCGAGAACTCTATTTATGGAATCCATTATTGAGCACCAAGGCAACATATATTTTGTAAAGGACCAACAAACTTGTCGTATTATTTGAATAAGAATTGAGAGTCAATTCACACTTTTCAAATGAAATTAGTTAGCTATCAAAGATGTAACTCGATGTGTGATCAATGAACAAGAAGTTTAATCAAACTCACATGACCAACTAACCAAGATCTACTTGTATTTCGCTTGAATTGGTTCAAATACGGATTTGTGAATCCAAGTATTCTCAAAAGCATAACATGATGCTTGTTAAATGAAAATACATTTACAAAAACACTAAATAGATATAGATCTTCAATGGAGTTGTGATTTTGTAACCTTATGAACACACTCCGGGACTAATCTAATCAACTATTATGATAACAATCATTAAAATCACAATAAATAATGAAAATTGAAATATATGTATATATTATTAGACTGAAACCAAAACTGAAAACAAGACACTCTACCCATCCTTGAATTCGATTCACTATTCTCAAACTCATCTCAAGAACTCCACCACCATCTTTAAGCTCCTCTTGCCTTGAAAATCAACTAAAATGAATCAAAGAGAGAACTCTATTTATATATCCATTATTGAGCACCAAGGCAACATATATTTTGCAAAGGACCAACAAACTTATCATATTTTTCAATAAGAATTGAGTGTCAAATCACACTTTTCGAATGAAATTAGTTAGCTATCAAAGATGTAACTTCATTTGTGATCAATGAACAAGAAGTGAATCAAACTCACACGACCAACTAACCATGATCTACTTGTATTTCACTTGAAGTTGTTCAAATACGGATTTGGAATCGAAGTATTCTCGAAATCATAACATGATACATGTTAAATAAAATATGTTGACAAAAACACTAAATAGATATAGATCTTGATGGTAAGGCTTATCTTATTGTCACAACTTCATCCTATGGAGTTATGATTTTGTAACCTTCTAAATACACTCCGAGACTTATTTGATCAACGATTACAATACGATCACTAAAATCACATATTATTAAAAATGAAATATATGTATATATTATTTAACCGGAACCAAAACTGAACACAAGACCACAGAACCCACCCTTGAATTCGATTCACTAATCTCAAACTCATCCAAATAATACACCACCACCATCTTTAAGCCCCTTTTGCCTAGAAATCGACTAAAATGAATCAAAGCAAGAACTCAATTTATAGAATCTGTTATTGAGCACCAAGGCAACATATATGTTGCAAAGGACCAACAAACTTGTCGTATTCATTCAATAAGAATTGAGAGTCAAATCACACATTTCAAATGAAAGTAGTCAGCTATCAAAGATGTAACTCGATGGGTGATCAATAAACAAGAAGTTGAATCAAACTCACACGACCAATTAACCTAGATCTACTTGTATTTCGCTTTAAGTGGTTCAAATACGGATTTGTGAATCCAAGTGTTCTCGAAATCATAACATGATACATGTTAAATGAAATACATTTATAGAATCATTAAATAGATATAGATCTTTAATTGTAAGGCTTATCTTATCTTAACAACCTTCAATCCTATGGAGTTGTGATTTTGTAACCTCTAAACACACTCCGGTACTAATTGATCAACTATTACAATAACAGTCACTAAAAACACAATAAATAATGAAAAAAGAAATATATATATATATATACTATTTAACCATAACCAAAACTGAACACAAGAACACTCAATCCACCTTGAATTTGATTCACTACTCTCAAACTCATCCAAAATACTCCACCACCATCTTTGAGCCCCTCTTGCCAAAAAATCGACTAAAATGAATCAAAGCGACAACTCTATTTATAGAATCCATTATTAAGCACCAAGGAAACATATATGTTGCAAAGGAACAACAAACTTGTCGTATTCATTCAATAAGAATTGAGAGTCAAATCACACTTGTGATGATGTAACACCGGATATTTTAAAGTCAAGAAAAGAATAAATAAAGTGAAGAAAAAGAAGGAAAAGAGATAAACCCAAGTCTAGGGGTAAAAAGTGTCCAAAAGGATAAAATGTTTGAAAAGTGGGTGTAAAAGGTGGTATGGTTGCCCATATGTCACATACACCACTGATTTTCGAGTTTTAGAGAGAGAAAGAGCAGCAAGTTCTCGTTTTGAAGGAAGAACAAGAAAGAATTCGAATTCAAGGTAAGAATTCATGCTTTTATGGTGTTCTTGGCTGGTCTTATCCTCGGGTTTATGCTTATGGGTGTTTGAATGTGTTTGGGTATGTTTTTAGTGGGTTTCTTAGTGGTTGAATTCAATTTGCAAACGAGTTGGAGGAAGCCATACTCAAAAGCTTCAAAGGTGAGTTCTAGGACCATTCTTTTACTGGTTTTTAACTAATTTTGGGGCTGGAAATGCATGAATGTATGTTTATTTAAACTGGGTTTCGGACCCGTGTGCTTGAATGTGTGTATGATGATGTTATGATGTGATATGTGACTATGTTCATGCTTGATGATATATGATTGTGTTTCTAAGGCTTAGAGGGTAAGAATTAAGCTTTGAACATGATGAATGGTGCATGGAAATTGAATCTGATGTTTTAGACCCACTTGATAAGTTTGTAAATCTGCCAAAGTATTTGGAAGTAAATGCGGATGAAAAGGGTTAATGCGGATGAACATTAACCAATGGGTAAGTCAATGCGGATGAAGTCAATGCGGATGAGGTCAATGCGGATGAGCATTGACTAAGTGTTGGAAATGCGAATGAGCATTGGACTAAGTATGGAAATGCAGATGAGCAAAGTAAGTCAATGCGGATGAGGTGAGTCAATGCGGATGAGGTGAGTCAATGCGGATGAACATTGACTAAGTGCAGGAAATGCGGATGAGCATTGGACTAAGAAAGGGAATGCGGATGAGAAAAGTAAGTCAATGCGGATGAGGTGAGTCAATGCGGATGAACATTGACTAAGTGCAGGAAATGCAGATGAGCATTGGACTAAGTAAGGAAATGCGGATGAGCAAAGTAAGTCAATGCGGATGAGGTGAGTCAATGCGGATGAACATTGACTAAGTGCAGGAAATGCGGATGAGCATTGGACTAAGTAAGGAAATGCGGATGAGCAAGTAAGTCAATGTGGATGTAGCGAGTCAATGCGGATGAACTATAGCAAATGCGGACGAACTGTAGAAATGCTGATGACTATAGGAAATGCGGATGAACACTTAGAAAAATTCTGACTTTTTGAGAAAAGAGGTAATGTAGGCTTTGACCTAGGAGATTCCCGGAGGTTATGAAAGTTGACTTTTGGGGTCATTGATGGTATGATGGGCATGCAATGATGTGTGCTTGATGCTTATGATGATGATGATGATGTTGCATGGTTATGCATGATGTATGAATGATATGTTTATGTTCCTTATGATGATGTAAGATTATCTTTCGTATGACTTTACGTGTTATGATAATGAATGAATGAACCAAGTATTATGTAATGTAAAGTGAAAGATAATGAAAGAGGAACATGATGATGAATGCATGCATTAATGAATGAATGAACATATGTAAGAAAACCTTGCAAGCAATGTATGGAGGTTCACACCCAATGAAGGGTGTTAGCTCAACTGTGTGCGGGTTAGCTACCCCAGAAGAATGCACACTAGGGTCTAATCTTGATGATTGACCATATGAATGGGATCCTTGCCGCTAGCCCTAGGTACTGGAGTCAGCTTCGTGCATAATGTTCGAGGTCTATGAAAGACCTCAGGCCCAGTTACCCGCTTCGTGCATAATGTTCGGGATATAGCATATGGCATTGACCCAGAATGAAAGAGAAAAGATAATGGTGAATGTACTTACCCTAGGTACTGGAGTCAGCTTCGTGCACAATGTTCGAGGTTTATGAAAGACCTCAGGCCCAGTCACCCGCTTCGTGCATAATGTTCGGGGTAATGTACATTTCACTGGAAGTAATGATGACTGAATGAAAGTATGAACGAAAGAATGACGAAGATAATAATGATATTATCTATATGTACATACAATGTATGATCACGAACGAATGTAAAGTATAATATGATTTTTAAGAGAAAGGATGGTTTTATGAAAGAAAAGTATGTTTTGTTATAAAACTAGAACTCACTCAGCAACGCTGACTTTTATGCATTTTCCAGTTGGCAGGTGAGCATTGCTGAGGATGGCACGAGACGGCTGCTCAGCTCTTTTGGATGGCATCCATTTATTTAAAGCTTTTATGATGTAATACAACAATGTAATTTTGTAACCGACAAACGATGCATTATTTTGCAAAAGTTTTTATGATGAAATGAAATGCCATTTGTTCTATGTTTCCGCTGCAATGTTTTGATGATTAAATGCGAAGTATATGTTTTATGTGCGATGAATTACCAGCTGTAAGCGTCCCGGGAACGGGGCCGTACAAGTTGGTATCAGAGCCAAATTTAAGTGAAATGGGTAAATTTTCAAAATATACTTAACTTAAACTGAGAATGGACGGAAAGGGAATGGGATGCCAATCTGAGTAGCTGCGTGTCATCAGGTATTTTTGTAAAGATAACTGGTTTTATGTGCGCATGATATGTGGTTATGTGTTGTATGTAGATTTAAATACTGATGTAGTCAGGACAGGTAATGCTTGGGGTATGAAGAATAAAGTAAGTGGCTAATCACAACTGGCCACTGTAATTAGGGACTTACTATACTTGCCATAAACTAAGCTGTTTCCTTGAATGACCGTATTAGTGTTAAATCTTTCAATGTGAGTTAGAGGATGGCCGGTGGTAGATCATCTAAAGCTTCACGTGGTGGTGGACATGGTGCTGAACCACGGGTTACGAGGGGAAGGCGTAGGGTCGAAAAGGTGGTTCATGAAGAACCAGAAACCCTCATCCGGAGGGTGGAGATGAGAGTGCTAATCTGAGAGCCTCAATGAAGGAGGCGGTTATGGAAGAAGTGCATCAAGTCATGCAGGCGATCCTACCGTCTGTGGTGACCGAAGTAATAAAGGCAGTTAGAGAGGGAGAGAGAAGGGAAAGGAGTGGACCTACAGGCGAAAGAAGACAGCCTGAGACTATGAAGAAGAAGAGGAAGAAGCAGAGCCTGTGCGGGAGGCGGTACAAGGCTGTAACTACGGGGTATTCATGAGATGCAAGCCCCTTACGTTTGATGGAAACGGCACTACTACTGCTGCTCACTGGTGGGTGAGGGAAATGGAGGTTGTACTTGATATCAGGGAGTGCCGAGAGGACCAGATGGTTAAGTTCGCTACCCACTATTTTGTAGACTCGGCTCTGTGTTGGTGGTACAATATAGTCCAAGCCGAGGGTAGTCGGGCGATCGGGAGAATGAGATGGTCGGAGTTGAAGAATTTGGTGATCGAGGAGTATTGTTCTCATCGGGAAATGGATAACGTCAAGAGGGAGTTTCCGCAACTGGAGGCAGGAACGATGACACACCAAGAGTACACCACAAAGTGCAATGAAATGGCACGTCTGGTGCCGGATCATGTGACACCTCTATCTCGGAAGATCAAGAGGTATTCAGGGTTTGCCGACGGACATTCACAGGCACATGATCGCCGCCGACCAAGCATGTTTAGGTCAGCGAGACTGAAAGTAATCGGAAGAGTGGAGGTGATAGAAACTGGAATGGGAAGAGTTTTGGTCGGGGTGGTGCCTCGACGAGTAACAAGAAGGCTCGAGTGGATGACCGCCGTGTGGTCACATCAAGTGCGGGGTTGAAAAAGTGTGGCAAGTGTGGGAAGGAGCACGATGGCGAGTGTAGATGGGGGTCGAATGTTTGTTTCAAGTATGGGAAGTCTGGTCATATGGCTAGAGACTGTGGAGGTGTGAAGTGTTTCAACTGCGGGGGAAGTGTCATATGAGCAGGGAGTGTAAGAAGCCAAGAGTTGAGGGTTCTGGGGTGAAGAAAACTGGAGGTGAAGGACCAAGGGCGAGCACCAGAGCATTCACAATGACACAGGAGGAAACTAGGACGGACCCTGATGTCGTGTCCGGTACGTTTCTAGTGAACCAAACTTTAGCTTCTGTGCTATTTGATTCTATTGCTAGCAAGAGTTTTATTTTTGCTGCTTTCTGTGCTAAGTTGCCTGTTAGTAGCAGACGTGTTGATGCGCCCTTCGATATAGAAACTGCCATAGGTAAGTCTACCAGAATCTCTGAGATGATAGAGGGTTGTGACGTGGAACTAGAGGGTCATAAATTTCTGGTTAGACCCTTCATGATGACCTTAGGAGGTTTCGATTTGGTTCTTGGGGTGGATTGGTTAGCAGACTTCGAGGCGAACATTGTGTCCCGTAAGAAGATGATTCAGCTATCAGCGCCTGACGCGAGTTCGGTGACGGTTTATGGTGATCGGGTCACGACGATTCTGAAGGTAATTTCAATGGCGGTGGTGGGAAAGTGTATGAGGCATGGATGTAGTACCTACTTGGCCTATGTAAAGGATATAGATACGCCAACACCATAACTATCTGATGTACCCATTGTGTGTGACTTTCCAGACGTATTCCCAGAAGACTTATCAGGAGTGCCACCTGACCATGAGATCGAGTTCCAAATTGACTTGATACGGGTGCCTAACTTGTTGCCAAGGCACCGTATCGTTTGGCTCTGACAGAGATGAAAGAATTGATGGAGCAGTTGCAAGAGCTGCTTGATAAGGGGTTCATTAGACCGAGTATCTCTCCTTGGGGTGTTCCGGTCCTGTTTGTAAAGAAGGACGGTAGTATGAGGATGTGCATTGACTACCGCGAACTGAACAAGTAGACGATGAAAAACCGATACCCCTTACCGAGAATAGACGATTTGTTCGATCAACTTCAGGGAGCCAGTTGGTTTTCAAGGATAGATCTTCGATCTGGTTACCATCAGTTGAGGGTGAAGGAGCAAGATATCCCTAAAACAGCTTTCCGTACGCGCTATGATCACTACGAGTTTCTTGTCATGTCTTTTGGTTTGACCAATGCGCCTGCTGTTTTATGGATTTGATGAACCGTGTGTGTCGGCCGATGCTGGATAAATCAGTGATTGTGTTCATTGATGATATCTTGATTTATTCGAAAAGCAAGGATGAGCATGCCGGTCATATTCGAGAGGTTCTGGAGACATTGAGAAGGGAGAAACTGTATGCCAAATTCTCCAAGTGCGCATTTTGGTTGCGTGAAGTTCAGTTCTTGGGTCATGGTGGTGGACCCGACAAAGGTGGAGGCGGTTATGCAATGGAAGTCTCCAAAGACGCCATCCGAGATTCATAGTTTCTTGGGTTTGGTGGGTTACTATAGAAGATTCATTCAAGACTTTTCCAAGATCGCTTCTCCACTAACCAAGTTGACCCGAAAAGATGTGAAGTTCACATGGGGTCAAGCTCAAGAGAAGGCGTTTGAAGAATGGAAGGCGAGATTGACTCAAGCTCCTGTTCTGTCATTGCCCGATAGAAGTGAAGATCTGGTGGTTTATTCTGATACTTCCTACTCGGGTTTGGGGTGCGTGTTGATGCAGAGAGGGAAGGTTATAGCCTATGCATCCCGACAGTTGAAGGTTCATGAGGTCAACTACCCTACTCATGACTTGGAGCTAGCAGCCGTGATAACACTAAAGATTTGGAGGCACTACCTTTATGGTACGAAGTGCACCATTTTCACTGACCACAAGAGCTTGAAGTACTTCTTCGAGCAAAAGGATCTGAACATGAGGCAGAGGAGGTGGTTGGAGCTTATAAAGGATTATGATTGTGAGATCCATTACCATCCAAGCAAGGCCAATGTGGTGGCGGATGCCCTTAGCCAAAAAGAGAGGCCGAGCCGATTCGGGTGAAAGCATATCAGCTGATCATGACAGTCAAAGAGTTTCAAGATGAGGCATTAAAAGAAGATCATCTTAACTCTGAAAGGATGAGAGGTCTGGTTAGGGAATTGGGCGAAAACACACTCAGTGGTAGAACCTGATTCGGTCGTGTGTGGATTCCTCATTTTGGGGATCTACGGTGAAGATTATGGATGAAGCCCACAAGACTCGATACTTTGTTCATCCTGGTGCCACAAAGATGTATCAAGACATGAAGAAGAATAATTGGTGGCCAGGTATGAAGCGCGATGTGGTTGGGTATGTGAGTAAGTGCCTTACTTGTTTACAAGTGAAGGTTGAGCATCAAAAGCCGTATGGGAAAACCCAACCTTTGGATACACCAGAATGGAAGTGGGAGCATATCACCATGGATTTCATTACGAAGCTGCCACGTACTCTGAAAGGGTGCAATGCCATATGGGTGATTGTGGACCGTCTGATAAAGAGTGCTCACTTCCGACCGATTCGTGAGACATATTCATTCGAAAGGTTGGCTGACCTGTTCATCAAGGAGATTGTAACTCGTCACGGTGTGCCGGTGTCCATTGTGTCTGATCGTGACAACCGGTATACATCTAAATTCTGGAAGAAATTCCACGACGCTATGGGGACGAGGTTACATATTAGTACGGCTTATCATCCCCAAACTGAGAGGACCATTCAGACGTTGGAAGACATGCTTCGGGCGTGTGTGATTGATTTTGGAGGAAGTTGGGATGACCACTTACCAATAGCTGAATTCTCGTACAACAATAGCTATCATGCCAGCATTGGCATGCCACCATTCGAGATGCTATACGGTAGGAGATGCAGAACACCCGTTTGTTGGGGTGACATTGGTCAGAAAGAGTTGGGAAGCGTCAAGGTAATCGAGGCTACGACTGAGAAGCTTGAGAAGATCAAAGCCTTCCTGAAGGCAGCCAAATATAGACAAAAGTCGTATGCCGATAAGCGACGTAGACCGATTGAGTTCCAGGTGGGTGACCGGGTTATGTTGAAGGTCTCACCTTGGAAGGGTATTATCCGTTTCCGAAAGCGAGGCAAGTTGAGCCCGAGATACAAGGCCCTTTCCGAATCATTGCTTGGGTAGGAGAGGTGGCCTATAGATTGGAGTTACCAGAAGAGTTAAGTGGAATTCACCCGACGTTCCATGTATCTCATCTAAGGAAGTGCTTAGCTGATGAAGACATGATTGTTCCATTGGAGGATATCGAAGTAGACGAACGGCTCAATTATGTGGAGCAACTAGTGGCAATCATTGATCGAAAGGAAAAGAGGTTGAGGAATAAAGTGGTTCCCCTTGTGCTTGTGTAGTGGAAGCACAGGAAGGGATCTGAGACTACGTGAGAGACTGAAGAAGAGATGAGGCAGCATTAACCACAATTCTTTGAGGAATAACAGGTTTCGGGGACGAAACCTATTTAAGGGGGTGGAATTGTAAAACCCGAATATTTTAAAGTCAAGAAAAGAATGAATAAAGTGAAGAAAAAGAAGGAAAAGAGATAAAACCCAAGTCTAGGGGTAAAAAGTGTCCAAAAGGACAAAATGTTTGAAAAGTGGGTGTAAAAGGTGGTATGGCCGCCCATATGTCACATACACCACTGATTTTTGGGTTTTAGAGAGAGAAAGAGCAGCAAGTTCTTGGTTTTGAAGGAAGAACAAGAAAGAATTCACATTCAAGGTAAGAATTCACGCTTTTATGGTGTTCTTGGCTGGTCTTATCCTCGGGTTTATGCTTATGGGTGTTTGTATGTGTTTGGGTATGTTTTTAGTGGGTTTCTTAACGGTTGAATTCAATTTGCAAACGAGTTGGAGGAATCCATACTCAAAGCTGCAAAGGTGAGTTCTAGGACCCCTCTTTTACTGGTTTTTAACTAATTTTGGGCTGGAAATGCATGAATGTATGTTTATTTAAACTGGGTTTCGGACCCATGTGCTTGAATGTGTGTATAATGATGTTATGATGTGATGTGTGACTATGTTCATGCTTGATGATGTATGATTGTGTTTCTAAGGCTTAGAGGGTAAGAATTAAGCTTTGAAGATGATGAATGGTGCATGGAAATTGAATATGATATTCTAGACCCACTTGATAAGTTTGTAAATCGGCCAATGTATTTGGAAGTAAATGCGGATGAAAAGGGTTAATGCGGATGAACATTAACCAATGGGTAAGTCAATGCGGATGAAGTCAATGCGGATGAGGTCAATGCGGATGAGCATTGACTAAGTGTTGGAAATGCGGATTAGCATTGGACTAAGTATGGAAATGCGGATGAGCATTGGACTAAGTATGGAAATGCGGATGAGCAAATTAAGTCAATGCAGATGAGGTGAGTCAATGCGAATGAACATTGACTAAGTGCAGGAATGCGGATGAGCATTGGACTAAGTAAGGAAATGCGGATGAGCAAAGTAAGTCAATGCAAATGAGGTGAGTCAATGAGGATGAACATTGACTAAGTGCAGGAAATGCGGATGAGCATTGGACTAAGTAAGGAAATGCGGATGAGCAAAGTAAGTCAATGCGGATGAGGTAATCAATGCGGATGAACATTGACTAAGTGCAGGAAATGCGGATGAGCATTGGACTAAGTAAGGAAATGCGGATGAGCAAAGTAAGTCAATGTGGATGAAGCGAGTCAATGCGTATGAACTATAGCAAATGCGGACGAACTGTAGAAATGCGTATGACTATAGGAAATGCAGATGAACACTTAGAAAAATTCTGACTTTTTGAGAAAAGAGGTAATGTAGGCTTTGACCTAGGAGATTCCGGGGGCTATGAAAGTTGACTTTCAGGGTCATAGATGGTATGATGGGCATGTAATGATGTGTGCTTGATGCTTATGATGATGATGATGATGATGCATGGTTATGCATGATGTATGTTTTGTATGTATGATGCCCTGCATGATGATGTATGAATGATATGTTTATGTTCCTTGTGATGATGTATGATTATCTTTCCTATGACTTTATGTGTTTTGATAATGAATGAATGAACAAAGTATTATGTAATGTAAAGTGAACTATAATGAAAGAGGAACATGATGATGTATGCATGCATTAATGAATGAATGAATGAATGTAAGACAGCCTTGCAAGCAATGTATGGAGGTTCACACCCAATGAAGGGTGTTAGCTCAACTGTGTGCGGGTTAGCTACCCCAAAAGGATGCACACTGGGGTCTAATCTTGATGATTGACCAGATGAATGGGATCCTTGCCGCTAGCCCTAGGTACTGGAGTCAGCTTCGTGCATAATGTTCGAGGTCTATGAAAGACCTCAGGCCCAGTTACCCGCTTCGTGCACAATGTTCGGGGTATAGCACATGGCATTGATCTAGAATGAAAGAGAAAAGATAATGGTGAATGTACTTACCCTAGGTACTGGAGTCAGCTTCGTGCACAATGTTCGAGGTTTATGAAAGACCTCAGGTCCAGTCACCCGCTTCGTGCATAATGTTCGGGGTAATGTACATTTCACTGGATGTCACGAGACGGCTGCTCAGCTCTTTTGGATGGCATCCATTTATTTAAAGCTTTTATGATGTAATACAACAATGTAATTTTGTAACCGACAAATGATGCATTATTTTGCAAAAGTTTTTATGATGAAATGAAATGCCATTTGTTCTATGTTTCCGCTGCAATGTTTTGATGATTAAATGCGAAGTATATGTTTTATGTGCGATGAATTACCGGCTGTAAGCGTCCTGGGAACGGGGCGTTACAGATCAATGAACAAGAAGTTGAATCAAACTCACACGACCAACTAACCTAGATCTACTTATATTTCTCTTGAAGTGGTACAAATAAGGATTTGTGAATCCAAGTATTCACGAAAGAATAACATGATACATTTTAAGTGAAATACGTTTACAAAAACACTAAATAGATATAGATCTTGAATGGTAAGGCTTATCTTATCGTAACAACCTTCAATGCTATGGAGTTGTGATTTTGTAACCTTCTAAACACACTCCGAGACTTATTTGATCAACGATTAAAATAACGATCACTAAAATCACAATAAATTATTAAAAATGAAATATATGTATATATTATTTAAACCGGAACCAAAACTGAACACAAGACCACTCAACCCACCCTGAATTCAATTCACTACTCTCAAACTCGTCCAAAATACTCCACCACCATCTTTAATCCCCTCTTGCCTAGAAAATCGACTAAAATAAATCAAAGCGAGAACTCTATTTAAAGAATCCATTATTGAGGACCAAGGCAACATATATGTTACAAAGGACCAACAAACTTGTTGTATTCATTCAATAAGATTTGAGAGTCAAATCACACTTGTCGAATGAAAGTAGTTATCTATCAAAGATGTAACTCGATGTGTGATCAATGAACAAGAAGTTGAATCAAACTCACACGACCAACTAACCTAGATCTACTTGTATTTCGTGTTGAAGTGGTTCAAATTCGGATTCGTGAATCCAAGTATTCTCGAAAGCATAACATGATACATGTTAAATGAAATACGTTAACAAAAACACTAAATAGATATAGAACTTGAATAGTAAGGCTTATCTTATCGTAACAACCTTCAATCCTATGGAGTTGTGATTTTGTAACCTTCTAAACACACTCCGAGACTAATTTGATCAACTATTACCATAACAATCACTAAAATCAGAATAAATAATGAAAATTGAAATATATGTATATATTATTTAAACCGGAACCAAAACCAAACACAAGACCACTCAACCCACCCTTGAATTCAATTCGCTACTCTCAAACTCATCCAAAATTCTCCACCACCATCTTTAAGCCCCTCTTGCCTAGAAACTCGACTAAAATGACTCAAAGCGAGAACTCTATTTATAGAATCCATTATTGAGTACCAAGGCAACATATATGTTGCAAAGGACCAGCAAACTTGTCTTATTCATTCAATAAGAATTGAGAGTCAAATCACACTTTTCGAATGAAATTAGTTAGCTATCAAAGATGTAACTCGATGTGTGATCAATGAACAAGAAGTTTAATCAAACTCACACGACCAACTAACCTAGATTGACTTGTATTTCGCTTGAAGTGTTGCAAATACAGATTTGTGAATCCAAGTATTCTCAAACGCATAACATGATACATGTTAAATGAAATACGTTTACAAAAACACTAAATAGATATAGATCTTGAATGGTAAGACTTTTCTTATCGTAACAACCTTTAATCCTATGGAGTTATGATTTTTTATCCTTCTAAACACACTCCAGGACTAATTTGATCAACTATTACCATAACGATCACTAAAATCACATTAAATAATGAAAAATGAATATATGTATATATTATTTAAACCGGAACCAGAACCAAACACAAGACCACTCAACCGACCCTTGAATTCAATTCACTACTCTCAAACTCATCCAAAATACTCCACCACCATCTTTAAGCCCCTCTTGCCTAGAAACTCGACTAAAATGACTCAAAGCGACAACTCTATTTATGGAATCCATTATTGAGCACCAAGTCAACATATATATTGCTAAGGGCCAGCAAACTAGTCGTATCGTTCAATAAGAATTGTGAGTCAAATCACACTTGTCGAATAAAAGTAGTCAGCTATCAAAGATGTAACTCGATGTGTGATCAATGAACAAGAAGTTGAATCTAACTCACACGACCAACTAACCAAGATCTAATTGTATTTCGCTTGAAGTGGTGCAAATACGGATTTGTGAATCCATGTATTCTCGAAAGCATAACATGATACATGTTAAATGAAATACGTTTATAAAAACACTAAATAGATATAGATCATGAATGGAGTTGTGATTTTGTAACCTTCTGAACACAGTCCCCGACTAATTTGATCAACAATTACCATAATGATAACTAAAATCACAAAATATAATGAAAAATGAAATATATGTATATATTTTTTAAACCGAAACTAAAACTAAACAAAAGACCACTCAACCCACCCTTGAATTCGATTCACTACTCTCAAACTCATCCAAAATACTCCACCACCATCTTTAAGCTCCTCTTGCCTTGAAGATGGACTAAAATGAATCAAAGCGAGAACTCTATTTATAGAATCCTTTATTGAGCATCAAGGCAACATATATTTTGCAAACGACCAACAAACTTGTCGTATTATTTCAATAAGAATTGAGAGTCAAATCACACTTTTCAAATGAATATCAAAGATGTAACTCGATGTGTGATCAATAAACAAGAAGTTGAATCAAACTCACATGACCAACTAACCATGATCTACTTGTATTTCGCTTGAGTGGTGCAAATACGGATTTGTGTATCCAAGTATTCTCGAAAGCATAACATGATTCATGTTAAACGAAATACGTTTACAAAAACACTAAATAGATATAGATCTTGAATGGAGTTGTGATTTTGTAACCTTCTGAACACACTCCGAGACTAATCTGATAAACTATTACCATAACGATCACTAAAATCACAATAAATAATGAAAATTGAAATATATGTATACATTATTTAAACAGGAACCAAAACTGAACACAAGCACACTCAACCCAACCTTGAATTCGATTCACTACTCTCAAACTTATCCAAAATACTCCACCACCTTCTGAAGTCCATCTTGCCTAGAAAATCGACAAAAATAAATCAAAGCAAGAACTCTATTTATGGAATTCATTATTGAGCACCAAGGAAACATATATTTTGCAAAGGTTCAACAAACTTGTCGTATTATTTCAATAAGAATTGAGAGTCAAATCACACTTTTCGAATGAAATTAGTTAGCTATCAAAGATGTAACTCAATGTGTGATCAATGAACAAGAAGTTTAATCAAACTCACACGACCAACTAACCAAGATCTACTTGTATTTCGGTTGAAGTGGTTCAAATACGGATTTGTGAAGACAAGTATTCTTGAAAGCATAACATGATGCATGTTAAATGAAATACGTTTACAAAAACACTAAATAGATATAGATCTTGAATGGAATTGTGATTTTGTAACCTTCTGAACACATTTCGGGACTAGTCTGATAAACTATTATAATAACGATCACTAAAATCACAAAAAATAAAGAAAAATGAATATATATATATATATTATTTTAACAGGAACCAAAACTGAACAAAAGACCACTCAACCCCCTTGAATTCGATTCACTACTCTCAAACTCATCCAAAATACTCCACCACCATCTTTAAGCCCCTATTGCCTAGAAAATCGACTAAAATAAATCAAAGCGAGAACTCTATTTATGGAATTCATTATTGAGCACCAAGGCAACATATATTTTGCAAAGGACCAATCTACTTGTCGTATTATTTCAATAAGAATTGAGAGTCAATTCACAATTTTCAAATGAAATTAGTTAGCTATCAAAGATGTAACTCAATGTGTGATCAATGAACAAGAAGTTGAATCAAACTCACATGACCAACTAACCATGATCTACTTGTATTTCGCTTGAGTGGTGCAAATACGGATTTGTGAATCCAAGTATTCTCGAAAGCATAACATGATTCATGTTAAACAAATACGTTTACAAAAACACTAAATAGATATAGATCTTGAATAGAGTTGTGATTTTGTAACCTTCTGAACACACTCCGGACTAATCTAATCAACTATTACGATAACGATCACTAAAATCACAATAAATAATGAAAATCGAAATATATGTATATATTATTAAAACCGAAACCAAAACTGAACACAAGACCACTCTATGCACCCTTGAATTCGATTCACTACTCTCAAACTCATCTAAAATATTTCACCACCATCTTTAAGCTCCTCTTGCCTTGAAAATCGACTAAAATGAATCAAAGCCAAAACTCTATTTATAGAATCCATTATTGAGCACCAAGGCGACATATATTTTGCAAAAGTCCAGCAAACTTGTCGTATTCATTCAATTCGAATTGAGAGTCAAATCACACTTGTCGAATAAAAGTAGTCAACTATCAAAGATGTAACTTGATGTATGATCAATGAACAAGAAGTTGAATCAAAATCACACGACCAAATAACCAAGATCTACTTGTATTTCGCTTGAAGTGGTTCAAATACGGATTTGTGAATCCAAGTATTCTTGAAAGCATAAGATGATGCATGTTAAATGAATACGTTTACAAAAACACTAAATAGATATAGATCTTGAATGGAATTGTGATTTTGTAACCTTCTGAACACATTTCGGGACTAGTCTGATAAACTATTATAATAACGATCACTAAAATCACAAAAAATAAAGAAAAATGAATATATATATATATTATTTTAACAGGAACCAAAACTGAACAAAAGACCACTCAACCCCCTTGAATTCGATTCACTACTCTCAAACTCATCCAAAATACTCCACCACCATCTTTAAGCCCCTATTGCCTAGAAAATCGACTAAAATAAATCAAAGCGAGAACTCTATTTATGGAATTCATTATTGAGCACCAAGGCAACATATATTTTGCAAAGGACCAATCTACTTGTCGTATTATTTCAATAAGAATTGAGAGTCAATTCACAATTTTCAATGAAATTAGTTAGCTATCAAAGATGTAACTCAATGTGTGATCAATGAACAAGAAGTTGAATCAAACTCACATGACCAACTAACCATGATCTACTTGTATTTCGCTTGAGTGGTGCAAATACGGATTTGTGAATCCAAGTATTCTCGAAAGCATAACATGATTCATGTTAAACAAATACGTTTACAAAAACACTAAATAGATATAGATCTTGAATAGAGTTGTGATTTTGTAACCTTCTGAACACACTCCGGACTAATCTAATCAACTATTACGATAACGATCACTAAAATCACAATAAATAATGAAAATCGAAATATATGTATATATTATTAAAACCGAAACCAAAACTGAACACAAGACCACTCTATGCACCCTTGAATTCGATTCACTACTCTCAAACTCATCTAAAATATTTCACCACCATCTTTAAGCTCCTCTTGCCTTGAAAATCGACTAAAATGAATCAAAGCCAAAACTCTATTTATAGAATCCATTATTGAGCACCAAGGCGACATATATTTTGCAAAAGTCCAGCAAACTTGTCGTATTCATTCAATTCGAATTGAGAGTCAAATCACACTTGTCGAATAAAAGTAGTCAACTATCAAAGATGTAACTTGATGTATGATCAATGAACAAGAAGTTGAATCAAAATCACACGACCAAATAACCAAGATCTACTTGTATTTCGCTTGAAGTGGTTCAAATACGGATTTGTGAATCCAAGTATTCTTGAAAGCATAAGATGATGCATGTTAAATGAAATACGTTTTCAAAAACACTAAATAGATATAGATCTTGAATGGAGTTGTGATTTTGTATCCTTCAGAACACACTCCGGGACTAATCTAATCAACTATTACCATAACGATTACTAAAATCATAATAAATAATGAAAATTGAAATATATGTATATATTATTTAAACCAGATCCAAAACTAAACACAAGACCACTCTACCCCCCTTGAATTCAATTCTCTACTCTCAAACTCATCCAAAATACTCCACCACCATCTTTAAGCTCCTCTTGCCTTGAAAATCGACTAAAATGAATCAAAGCGAGAACTCTATTTATAGAATCCATTAATGAGCACCAAGGCAACATATATGTTACAAACGGCCAGAAAAATTGTCGTATTCATTCAATAAGAATTGAGAATCAAATCACACTTGTCGAATAAAAGTAGTCAGCTATCAAAGATGTAACTCAATGTGTGATGAATAAACAAGAAGTTGAATCAAACTCACACGACCAACTAACCAAGATCTACTTGTATTTGCTTGAAGTGGTTCAAATACGGAATTGAGAATCCAAGTATTCTTCAAAGCAATTACATGATACATGTTAAATGAAATACGTTTATAAAAACACCAAATATATATATATCTTGAATGGAGTTGTGATTTTCTAACCATCTGAACACACTCCGGGACTAACATGATAAACTATTACCTACGATCACTAAATCACAAAAAATAAAGAAAAATGAATATATATATATATATATATACATATTATTTAAACTGGAACCAAAACTAACCCAAGACCACTCAACCCACCCTTGAATTCGATTCACTACTCTCAAACTCATCCAAAATACTCCACCACCATCTTTAAGCCCCTCTTGTCTGGAAAATCGCTTAAAATAAATCAAAGCAAGAACTCTATTTATGGAATCCATTATTGAGCACCAAGGCGACATATATTTTGCAAAGGACCAACAAACTTGTCGTATTATTTCAATAAGAATTGAGAGTCAAATCACTTTTCGAATGAAATTAGTAAGCATCAAAGATGTAACTCGATGTGTGATCAATGAACAAGAAGTTGATCAAAGTCACACGACCAACTAACCATGATCTACTTGTATTTCACTTGAAATGGTTCAAATACGGATTTGTGAATTGAAGTATTCTCGAAAGCATAACATGATACATGTTAAATAAAATTTGTTTACAAAAACACTAAATAGATATAGATCTCGAATGGTAAGGCTTATCTTATCGTAACAACCTTCAATACCATGGAGTTGTGATTTTGTTACCTTCTAAACGCACTCCGAGACTTATTTGATCAACGATTACCATAATGATCCCTAAAATCACAATAAATAATTAGAAATGAAATATATGTATATATTATTTAAACCTAAACCGAAACTGAATACAAGACCACTCAACCCACCCTTGAAATCCATTCACTACTCTCAAATTGATCCAAAAAATCCACCACCATCTTTAAGCCCCTCTTGCCTTGAAAATCGACTAAAATGAATCAAAGCAAGAACTCAATTTATAGAATCCATTATTGAGCTCCAAGACAACATATATGTTGCAAAGGACAAACAAACTTATCGTATTCATTCAATAAGAACTGAGAGTCAAATCACACATTTCAAATGAAAGTAGTCAGCTATCAAAGATGTAACTCGATGTGTGATCAATGAACAAGAAGTTGAATCAAACTCACACGGCCAACTAACCTAGATCTACTTGTATTTCGCATGAGTGGTGCAAATAAGAATTTGTGAATCCAACTATTCTCGAAATCATAACTTGATACATGTTAAATGAAATATATTGACGAAAACACTAGATGGATATAGATCTTGAATGGTAAGGCTTATCTTATCGTAACAACCTTCAATCCTATGGAGTTGTGATTTTGTAACCTTCTAAACACACTCCAAGACTTATTTGATCAATGATTACAATAACGATCACTAAAATCACAATAAATTATTAAAAATGAAATATATGTATATATTATTTAAACTGGAACCAAAACTGAACACAAGACCACTGAACCCACCCTTGAATTCGATTCACTAATCTCAAACTCATCCAAAATACTCCACCACCATCTTTAAACCCCTCTTGCCTAGAAAATCAACTAAAATGAATCAAAGCGAGAACTCAATTTATAGAATCAATTATTGAGCTCCAAGGCAACATATATGTTGCAAATGACAAACAAATTTGTCGTGTTCATGCAATAAGAATTGAGAGTAAAATCACACATGTCAAATGAAACTAGTCAGCTATCAAAGTTGTAACTCGATGTGTGATCAATGAACAAGAAGTTGAATCAAACCTACATGACTAACTAGCCTAGATCTACTTGTATTTCGCTTGAAGTGGTTCAAATATGGATTTTTGAATCCAAGTATTCTCAAAATCATAACATGATACATGCAAAATGAAATACGTTTACAAAAACAACAAATAGATATAGATCTTGAATTGTAGGCTTATCTTATCTTAACAACCTTCAATCCTATGGAGTTGTGATTTTGTAACCACTAAACACACTCCAGTACTAATTTGATCAACTATTACCATAATGATTACTAAAATCACAATAAATAATGAAAAATGAAATATATGTATATATTATTTGAACCATAACCAAAACTGAGCACAAGGACACTCAACCCACCCTTGAATTTGATTCACTACTCTCAAACTTATCCAAAATACTCTACCATTATCTTTAAGCCCCTCTTGCCAAGAAAATCGACTAAAATGACTCAAAGCGAGTACTCTATTTATAGAATTCGTTATTGAGCACCAAGGAAACAAATATGTTTCAAAGGACCGAAAAACTTGGCGTATTATTTCAATAAGAATTGACAGTCAAATCACACTTTTCGAATGAAAGTAGTCAGCTATCAAAGATGTAACTCGATATGTGATCAATGAACAAGAATTTGTATCAAACTCAAACGGCCAACTAACCTTCATCTACTTGTATTTCGCTTGAGTGGTGCAAATACGAATTTGTGAATCCAAGTATTCTCGAAAGCATAACATGACACATGTTAAATAAAATACGTTTACAGAAACAATAAATAGATATAGATCTTGAATAGTAAGGCTTATCTTATCTTAACAACCTTCAATCCTACGGAGTTGTTATTTTGTAACCTTCTAAACACATAATGGACCAATTCGATCAACTATTACCATAACAATTACAAAAATCACAATAAATAACGAAAAATGAAATATATGTATATATTCTTTTAACCGGATCCAAAACTAAACACAAGACCACTCAACCCACCCTTGAATTCAACTCACTACTCTCAAACTCATCCAAAATACTCCACCACCATCTTTAAGCCCCTCTTGCCTAGAAAATCGACTAAAATGAATCAAAATGAGAACTCTTTTTATAGAATCCATTATTGAGCACCCTTGCAACATATATGTTGCAAAGGACCAACAAACTTATCGTATTCAATCAATAAGAATTGACAGTCAAATCACACTTGTTGAATAAAAGTAGTGAACTCGATGAGTGATCAATGAACAAGAAGTTGAATCAAACTCACACGACCAACTAACCTTGGTCTACTTGTATTTCGCTTGAAGTGGTTCAAATACGGATTTGTGAATCCAAGTATTCTTGAAAGCATAACGATCACTAAAATCAGAATAATTAAGGAAAAATGAAATATATGTATATATTATATAAACTGGAACCAAAACCAAAACCAAACACAAGACCACTCAACCCACCCTTGAATTCGATTCACTACTCTCAAACTCATCCAAAATACTCCACCACCATCTTTAGGCCCCTCTTGCCTAGAAACTCGACAAAAATGACTCAAAGCAAGAACTCTATTTATAGAATCCATTATTGAGCACCAAGGCAACATATATGTTACAAAGGGACAGCAAACTTGTTGTATTCATTCAATAAAATTGAGAATCAAATCACACTTGTCGAATAAATGTAGTCAGCTAACAAAGATGTAACTCGATGTGTGATCAATGAACAAGAAGTTGAATCAAACTCACACGACCAACTAACCAAGATTTAATTGTATTTTGCTTGAAGTGGTGCAAATACAGATTTGTGCATCCAAGTATTTTCAAAAGCATAACATGATACATGTTAAATGAAATACGTTTACAAAAACACCAAATATATATAGATGTTGAATGGATTTGTGATTTTGTAACCTTCTGAACACACTCCGGGACTAATCTGATCAACTGTTACCTTAACGATCACTAAAATCACAATAAGTAATGAAAAATGAAATACATGTAAATATTATTTAAACCGGAACCAAAACTGAACACAAGACCGCTCAACCCACTGTTGAATTCGATTTACTCTCAAACTCATCAAAAATACTCCACCACCATCTTTAAGCTCCTCTTGCCTAAAAAATCGACTAAAATGAATCAAAGCGAGAACTCTATTTATAGAACCCATTATTGAGCACCAAGGCAACATATAAGTTGCAAAGGACCAACAAACTTGTCGTATTATTTCAATAAGAATTGAGAGTCAAATCACACTTTTTGAATGAAAGTAGTTAGCTATCAAATATGTAACTCGAAGTGTGATTAATGAACAAGAAGTTGAATCAAACTCACACGACCAACTCACCATGATCTACTTGTATTTCACTTGAAGTGTTTCAAATACGGATTTGTGAATCGAAGTATTCTCGAAAGCATAACATGATACATGTTAAGTGAAGTATGTTTACAAAAACACTAAATAGATATAGATCTAGAATTGTAAGGCTTATCTTATCATAACAACCTTCAAACCTATGGAGTTGTGATTTTGTACCCTTCTAAACACACTCCGGGACTAATTGATCAACTATTACCATAAAGATCACTAAAATGACAATAAATAATGAAAAATGAAATATATGTATATATTATTTAAACCGGAACCAAAACCAAACACAAGACCACTCAACCCACCCTTGAATTCGATTCACTACTCTCAAATTCATGCAAGATACTCCACCACCATCTTTAGGCCCCTCTTGCCTAGAAACTCAACAAAAATGACTCAAAGCGAGAACTCTATTTATAGAATCCATTATTGAGCACCAAGGCAACATATATGTTACAAAGGGACAACAAACTTGTCGTATTCATTCAATAAAATTGAGATTCAAATCACACTTGTCGAATAAATGTAGTTAGCTATCAAAGATGTAACTCGATGTGTGATCAATGAACAAGAAGTTGAATCAAACTCACACGACCAACTAACCTTGATCTACTTGTATTTCTCTTGAAGTGGTTCAAATACGGATTTGTGAATCCAAGTATTCTTGAAAGCATAACGATCACTAAAATCACAATAATTAAGGAAAATGAAATATATGTATATATTATATAAACTGGAACCAAAACCAAAACCAAACACAAGACCATTCAACCCACCATTGAATTCGATTTACTACTCTCAAACTCATCCAAAATACTCCACCACCATCTATAGGCCCCTCTTGCCTAGAAACTCGACAAAAATGACTCAAGCAAGAACTCTATTTATAGAATCCATTATTGAGCACCAAGGCAACATATATGTTACAAAGGGACAGCAAACTTGTTGTATTCATTCATAAAATTGAGAATCAAATCACACTTGTCGAATAAATGTAGTCAGCTAACAAAGATGTAACTCGATGTGTGATCAATGAACAAGAAGTTGAATCAAACTCACACGACCAACTAACCAAGATTTAATTGTATTTTGCTTGAAGTGGTGCAAATACAGATTTGTGCATCCAAGTATTTTCAAAAGCATAACATGATACATGTTAAATGAAATACGTTTACAAAAACACCAAATATATATAGATGTTGAATGGATTTGTGATTTTGTAACCTTCTGAACACACTCCGGGACTAATCTGATCAACTGTTACCTTAACGATCACTAAAATCACAATAAGTAATGAAAAATGAAATACATGTAAATATTATTTAAACCGAACCAAAACTGAACACAAGACCGCTCAACCCACTGTTGAATTCGATTTACTCTCAAACTCATCAAAAATACTCCACCACACCATCTTTAAGCTCCTCTTGCCTAAAAAATCGACTAAAATGAATCAAAGCGAGAACTCTATTTATAGAACCCATTATTGAGCACCAAGGCAACATATAAGTTGCAAAGGACCAACAAACTTGTCGTATTATTTCAATAAGAATTGAGAGTCAAATCACACTTTTCGAATGAAAGTAGTTAGCTATCAAATATGTAACTCGAAGTGTGATTAATGAACAAGAAGTTGAATCAAACTCACACGACCAACTCACCATGATCTACTTGTATTTCACTTGAAGTGTTTCAAATACGGATTTGTGAATCGAAGTATTCTCGAAAGCATAACATGATACATGTTAAGTGAAGTATGTTTACAAAAACACTAAATAGATATAGATCTAGAATTGTAAGGCTTATCTTATCATAACAACCTTCAAACCTATGGAGTTGTGATTTTGTACCCTTCTAAACACACTCCGGGACTAATTTGATCAACTATTACCATAAAGATCACTAAAATGACAATAAATAATGAAAAATGAAATATATGTATATATTATTTAAACCGGAACCAAAACCAAACACAAGACCACTCAACCCACCCTTGAATTCGATTCACTACTCTCAAATTCATGCAAGATACTCCACCACCATCTTTAGGCCCCTCTTGCCTAGAAACTCAACAAAAATGACTCAAAGCGAGAACTCTATTTATAGAATCCATTATTGAGCACCAAGGCAACATATATGTTACAAAGGGACAACAAACTTGTCGTATTCATTCAATAAAATTGAGATTCAAATCACACTTGTCGAATAAATGTAGTTAGCTATCAAAGATGTAACTCGATGTGTGATCAATGAACAAGAAGTTGAATCAAACTCACACGACCAACTAACCTTGATCTACTTGTATTTCTCTTGAAGTGGTTCAAATACGGATTTGTGAATCCAAGTATTCTTGAAAGCATAACGATCACTAAAATCACAATAAGTAATGAAAAATGAAATATATGTATATATATATAAACTGGAACCAAAACCAAAACCAAACACAAGACCATTCAACCCACCATTGAATTCGATTTACTACTCTCAAACTCATCCAAAATACTCCACCACCATCTATAGGCCCCTCTTGCCTAGAAACTCGACAAAAATGACTCAAGCAAGAACTCTATTTATAGAATCCATTATTGAGCACCAAGGCAACATATATGTTACAAAGGGACAGCAAACTTGTTGTATTCATTCAATAAAATTGAGAATCAAATCACACTTGTCGAATAAATGTAGTCAGCTATCAAAGATGTAACTCGATGTGTGATCAATGAACAAGAAGTTGAATGAAACTCACACGACCAACTAACCAAGATTAATTGTATTTTGCTTGAAGTGGTGCAAATACAGATTTGTGTATCCAAATATTTTCAAAATCATAACATGATACATATTAAATGAAATACGTTTACAAAAACACCAAATATATATAGATGTTGAATGGATTTGTGATTTTGTAACCTTCTGAACACACTCCGGGACTAATCTGATTAACTATTACCTTAACGATCACTAAAATCACAATAAGTAATGAAAAATGAAATACATGTAAATATTATTTAAACCGGAACCAAAACTGAACACAAGACCGCTCAACCCACTCTTGAATTCGATTTACTCTCAAACTCATCAAAAATACTCCACCACCATCTTTAAGCTCCTCTTGCCTAAAAAATCGACTAAAATGAATCAAAGCGAGAACTCTATTTATAGAACCCATTATTGAGCACCAAGGCAACATATAAGTTGCAAAGGACCAACAAACTTGTCGTATTATTTCAATAAGAATTGAGAGTCTAATCACACTTTTCGAATGAAAGTAGTTAGCTATCAAATATGTAACTCGAAGTGTGATTAATGAACAAGAAGTTGAATCAAACTCACACGACCAACTCGCCATGATCTACTTGTATTTCACTTGAAGTGTTTCAAATACGAATTTGTGAATCGAAGTATTCTCGAAAGCATAACATGATACATGTTAAGTGAAGTATGTTTACAAAAACACTAAATAGATATAGATCTAGAATTCTAAGGCTTATCTTATCGTAACAACCTTCAAACCTATGGAGATGTGATTTTGTACCCTTCTAAACACACTCCGGGACTAATTTGATCAACTATTACCATAAAGATCACTAAAATGACAATAAATAATGAAAAATGAAATATATGTATATATTATTTAAACCGAAACCAAAACTCAACACAAGACAATTGAACCCACCCTTGAATTCGATTCACTACTCTCAAACTCATACAAAATAATCCACTACCATCTTTAAGTCCATCTTGCCTTGAAATTCAACTAAAATAAATCAAAGCGAGAACTCAATTTATAGAATCTGTTATTGAGCAGCAAGACAACATATGTGTTGCAAAGGACCAACAAACTTTTCGTATTCATTCAATAAGAATTGAGAGTCAAATCACACTTGTCGAATGAAAGTAGTTAGCTATCTCCGGTGTAACTCGATGTTTGATGAATGAACAAAAAGTTGAATCAAACTCGCATGACCAACTCACCTAGATCTACTTGTATTTTGCTTGAAGTGGTGCAAATATGGATTTGTGAATCTAAGTGTTCTCGAAAGCATAACATGATACATGTTAAATGAAATACATTTACATAAATACTAAATAGATATAGTTCTGAATGGTAAGGGTTATCTTATCGTAACAACCTTCAATCCCATGTAGTTGTGATTTTGTAACCTTCTAAACACACTCCGGGAGTAATTTGATCAACTATTACCCTAACGATCACTAAAATCACAATAAATAATGAAAAATGAAATATATGTATATATTATTTAAACCGGAACGAAAACTGAACTCAAGACCACTCAACCCACCCTTGAATTCGATTCACTACTCTCAAACTCATCCAAAATACTCCACCACCATCTTTAAGCCCCTCTTGGCTAGAAAATTGACTAAATGAATCAAACCAAGAACTCTATTTATAGAATCCATTATTGAGCACCAAGGCTACATATATGTTGCAAAGGACCAGCAAACTTGTCGTATTCATTCAATAAGAATTAAGAGTTAAATTATTCTTCTCGAATGAAAGTAGTCAGCTATCAAAGATGTAACTCGATGTGTGATCAATGAACAAGAAGTTGAATCAAACTCACAAGACCAACTAACGTAGATCAACTTCTATTTCACTTGAAGTGGTGGAAATACGGATTTTTGAATCCAAGTATTCTCGAAAGCATAACATGATACATGTAAAATGATTTACGTTTACAAAAATGACTAAATAGATATAGATCTTGAATGGTAAGGCTTTTCTTTTTGTAACAACCTTCAATCCTATGGAGTTGTGATATTGTAACCTTCTAAACACACTCCGGGACTAATTTGATCAACTATTACCATAACGATCACTAAAATCACAATACATAATGAAAAATGAAATACATGTATATATTATTTAATCCGGAACCAAAACTGAACATAAGACTACAGGAATCCACCCTTGAATTCAATTCACTACTCTCAAACTCATAAAAAATACTCCCCCACTATCGTTAAGCTCCTCTTGCCTATAAAATCGACTAAAATGAACCAAAGCGAGAACTCTATATATAGAATCCATTATTGAGCACCAAGGCAACATATATGTTGCAAAGGACCAACAAACTTGTCGTATTATTTCAATAAGAATTGAGAGTCAAATCACACTTTTCGAATGAAAGTAGTTAGCTATCAAATATGTAACTTGAAGTGTGATCAATGAACAAGAAGTTGAATCAAACTCACATGACCAACTAACCATGATCTACTTGTATTTCGCTTAAAGTTGTTCAAATACGGATTTGTGAATCGAAGTATTCTCGAAAGCATAACATGATACATGTTAAATGAAATATGTTTACAAAAACACTAAATAGATATAGATCTTGAATGGTAAGGCTTATCTTATCGTAACAACCTTCAAACCTATGGAGTTGTGATTTTGTGACCTTCTAAACACACTCCGGGACTAATTTGATCAACTATTACCATAACGATCACTAAAATCACAATAAATAATGAAAAATGAAATATATGTATATATTATTTAAACCGAAACCAAAACTGAACACAAGACCACTAAATCCACCATTGAATTTGATTCACTACTCTCAAACTCATCCAAAATAATCCACAACCATCTTTAAGCCCCTCTTGCCTTGAAAATCGACTAAAATAAATCAAAGCGAGAACTCAATTTATCGAATCCATTATTAAGTAGCAAGACAACATATATGTTGCAAAGGACCAACAAACTTGTCATATTCATTCAATAAGAATTGAGAGTCAAATCATACTTTTCGAATGAAAGTAGTCAGCTATCTCAGATGTAACTCGATGTTTGATCGATGAACAAGAAGTTAAATCAAACTCGCATGACCAACTAACCTAGATCTACTTGTATTTCGCTTGAAGTGGTGCAAATATGGATTTGTGAATCCAAGTATTCTTGAAAGCATAACATGATACATCTTAAATGAAATACATTTACAAAAACACTAAATAGATATAGTTCTTGAATGGTAAGCTGTAAGGCCCCGCTCCCGGGACGCTTACAGCTGGTAACTCATCGCACATAAAACATACACTTTACATTTGATCATTCATAAAACATTGCAGCGGAAACATAAAAATAAGTTTTCGTTTCATTACAAATGCTTTTGTAAGTTAATACAAGCGTTCATTTCAAAACATCATTCGTTTGCATTACAATGCAAAAACATTAACAAAAGAATGCCATTCAAAATTCCATGTAGCTGCTCCGTGCCATCCTCAGCAATGCTCACCTGCCAACTGGAAAATGCATAAAAGTCAGCGTTGCTGAGTGAGTTCTAGTTTTATAAATAAAACATACTTTTCTTTCATTAAAACCTTTCTTTACTTTCATTCGATCATACATCATACGTATACACAGATAATATCATTATTATCTTCGTCATTCTATCATTCATTACTTTCATTCTTTCATACGTTCATACTTTCATTCGTTCATTCATTACTTCCAGTGACATGTACATTACCCCGAACATTGTGCACGAAGCAAGTAACTGGGCCTGAGGTCTTTCATAGACCTCAAACGTTATGCACGAAGCTGACCCAGTACCTAGGGCAAGTACATTGGCCATTTATCTTTTCTCTTTAATTCCGGATCAATGCCATATGTTATACCCCGAACATTGTGCACGAAGCGGGTAACTGGGCCTGAGGTCTTTCATAGACCTCGAACATTGTGCATGAAGCTGACTCCAGTACCTAGGGCAAGCGGCAAGGATCCCATTCATATGGTCAATCACAAAGATTAGACCCCAATGTGCATCCTTTGGGGTAGCTACCCGCACACCATTGAGCTAACACCTGCATTGGGTGTGCACCTCCATACATTTGCTTGCAAGCCTTCTTACATTCATTCGTTCATTAATGCATGCATTCATTCATCATGTTCCTCTTTCATTATCTTTCCCTTTCCGTTACATAATACTTTTGGTTCATTCATTAACATAATGCGTAAAGCCATGGAAAGATAAACATACGTCACAAGGAACATAATCATTCAGTCATCATCATCATATAGGGCATCATCATACATAATGGGTTTTGATAGAACACAAGAAAACAAGTTTAACCTTTTAAACTTTCTGAAAAACACAGCGGAAGTATAGCTTTATAACATATTAATAAGCTGAAAATTTCATGTTCTTAATGATGTTATAAGATGGAAAAACAAACCCAAATCAAAAGGATCTTTAATATGTGAATAAGCAAGCTATATAAACACATATAACATTCATAATATGACAACCAAACAAGCTGCCAAACTACCTCCTTCCAGCAGCAAAATCAACCAAGAGAAGAAGGATTGAATGCTCAAAATCTCGGCCAAAACTCCAAGGAAGGAGCCCTCAAGCTTGTATACCCCAAGCCTCCTTGCAATCACCTTCTTGTTAGGAAGATTCACCACCAAAAAGCTTCAAAACCCTCTAAAACAGCTGCTAGAACCGTGGTTGTTTTGAGAGAGAGAGAGAGCTTTTGATCTATTGCATGTTAAGAGATTGGATAGAGATCAAGGTAAAACAAGACTTGTTAATGTGTGTAGTGTTCAAGGCAAATGGTCCAATCCTAAAACAAGGGGGGGGGGGCAGCTGAAATTTTTATCCAAAAGGGTTTCCCCCCTTTTTGATTGAACACATACACACAAGTTAAAATGTCTTGTAACTAGACATACAATTAACCATTTAATTATATGTACAAGTTATATAACTTATACAATTAATCATTTAACTTATAAGTTATAATCTCTCATTATTATTTGGTGTCATCTAACCAATTTAAATAACACATCTAATAATATTATTGAACAAAATATCCTAATAAGTTGTTCCCTCTCATATGCAACTTATTTAGAAAACCCATTTTCTAAATTGGTGTAAACATTTAATTGCCTGATCATATCATTAATTGAATATTAATTGGTGTTTGCTAAGCTTGTTATTGGGTATAACCCGACTTGGATCATAACGTACTAACCACATCAATATTCTACATGTCTTGGGCACACAGAATCCTACAATCTCCCACTTGCCCAAGATTCATAGAAGATTGATGCAAGCAGTAAATACCGCCTAACACGGTTTACTGCCCTTAATACACATGACTTATAGCCATTCAATAACATCATCCCTTTCAAGTACCCTACTTGAAATGATTTAGGTGAATTAATCATCTATCCTTTTGTTATAGATGTCATGTTAAAATCCAAGGACACAGAATGATCATTCCTTGTTGATTTAACTTAATCAGGCCTTAGACATCTAACTCTCAACGAATAAGAGGAACAAATTCCATCTTGACCACATACGTGTTTCACAAACACCTCGTGTCATACCTGAACATACCCTTATGTACTGTTCACTATTTCAGGACAGTGAAGAATAAGCTCAAGGTATAACACTTGGTGATATCAAAACCCAATATGTATCTCAGGTTTGAGGATACCAAATGATATTCACCTTTACTCAAATTTACTTATGATCTATCAATAAGATTCCATGTAGTAAAATTTGAGATGCGGGTTAGTCCAATATTTGTATCCCACAAATATCTATGAACCTTGGTAGCAACCCATTGCTCTGTATTCATCCTTATGAATATCAACCAATCCAAGTTCATATAGTCTTATCCTCAATACTTGTTTCCCACAAGTCTGAACGACTACGGACATTTAGAGTAAACAATTTACTCATGGATTAAACATGCTAATTGGAACATTAATTGAAACATTATAACCAAATAATTTTATTCAAATAATAAAGAGTTCCTCGTATCCAAATACAAAATTTACAGATCAAATCCATCACTAGAATATCGAAGTCCCATGGCACAAGTATGACCTTCATGCTTTGCCTTTTCAAGGAGCTTCATGAGGATCCGCAATGTTCTGATCCATGTGAACTTTGCGAATACATATCTTTCCTTTTCAACTTCATCTCGTATGTAGTTGAATCTCCGCTTAATGTGCCTATCTTTTGATGAGCACGAGGTTCCTTGATTTGGCAATCGCACCCTCGTTATCATAAAAGATCTCTAGGGGGTCCTGAATGGAAGGGAAATCCCCAGATCGGCAATGAATTTCTTTAACCATGCAGCTGCTCTTGAGCTACCAATGAGGCGGCGACGTATTCTGATTCTGTGGTTGATAGAGCCACCACATCCTGTTTGGAGCTTTTCAAGAGACCGCTCCTCCATTCAGAATGAAAATATATCCCGATTGCGACCGAGAATCATCACGATCGGTTTTGGAAACTCGCATCCGTGTAACCCTTTACAATGAGTTCCTCATCACCAGATCCATAGATTAAGAACATATCTCTTGTCCTCCTTAGGTTCTTAAGTATGTTCTTAACAACCATCCAATGACTGTTTCCAGGATTTTGCTGGTAACGGGTTGTCATGCTTAAGGCGCATGACACATCCGTCGAGTGCATATTGAAGGATTCTATGTGCCCAAGACACTTAGAATATTGATGTGGTTAGTACATTATGATCCAAGTCGGGTTATACCCAATAACAAGCTTAGCAAACACCAATTAATATTAATTGATGATATGATCATGCAATTAAATGTTTACACCAATTTAGAAAATGGGTTTTCTAAATAAGTTGCATATGAGATGGAACAACTTATTAGGATATTTTGTTCAATGATATTATTTGTAATGTTATTTAAGTAAGTTGGATAACATCACATATTGTTAAAGGGAGTGTATGGACAATACAAATAAAAGGTTAATTGTATTTTCTAAGGATAAGACTAGTTAACCTTTTAATGTGTGAAGTTTTTAGGAGGGAAGCCAATTTTAAACCCCCCTTGGCCGTTTCCCCTTTGCATCCTATTGGACCTTTTTTTGCCTTGAAAAAGACATATTAACTAGTCTTGTCTATCATCTCTCTCACACACACTCTCATTGTTGCATGCAAGAACCAAAAATCTTTCTTCTCTCCCTCTCTTGTTACGGAACAGGCAGCAGCATTGAAGCTCTTGGAGAATGATTTTGTGTTCATTTTGGTGGTGTTCTTCCTAACAAGAAGGTGTCCTGCAAGGAGCTTGGGGGTAAACACACTTGAGGGCTTCTTCCTTGGAGTCTTGGCCAAGATTTGAGCATCCAAACTTTTCTTCCTTGGTCGTTTTTGCTGCTGGAAGAAGGTATTATCACAGCTCATTGAAGCTGTGATTTTATGTAGATTTACTTATGCTAATAGCTTGTTCATTCACATATTAAAGATCCTATTGATTTGGGTTTTGTTTTCATCTTAAAACAGCTTTTAGAACACGTATTTTTCAGATTATAACATGTTATAATCCTAAACCTCCGCTGCGTTTTCTGAAAGTTTAAAAGGCTAAACTATGTTTTAGTGTTCTAACAAACCTTCAATGGCATCAAGAGCCGGTTATGTGGATGACTTGCTTGTTTTGTCTTTAATTTGGTTTTAAAGGATGATAATAAGCTTAGTATAGGCTGATTTTGGGCTGCTAAGTTCATATGATATGAAACCCCAATCGTTCAAAGTCATATCACACATGCTTGTGATTAAACTTTGAAAGATATACATGTTTGTTATTTGTTTTGTTTGGACAAAATAAAACCCGAAATTTCAGTTTATGTTGGCTGAAATTTCGTGGTTTTAAGTGGGGTTTTCATATATTTTGGATGATATGATAGATGCTTGTTTTAGTGCATAACCTAGCCATTGACCTTGTGATTGTTTGGATGTTTGTGATGGTTGTATTCATTCATTCAATTGGGTTGTATTATTTGTTGTTTGTGCTTTGTATAAAATGTAATTTATTTATTATTGGTTGTAATAAATAGATTAGGTGTATTTTTATTTTACTAGATATCTTGTATTAGGACTTTATATCTTGTAATATGAAGACATACACATTGGAAGCACAAAGGAAGGTCATGAAAGAAACATGGAGCTTTTTGGATGCGGTTTCAAGTGGGAGGCTTTTGGAAGTTTTCTATATGCTTTGTTTGTGACCCTTAGGAATGTCCTATGGACCACACTTGTGATGGCAAACAAGTGTGGACCACTTTAGATGCTATGGTTATGCACATATGCACATATGGTTGTTTATGTTTATGCTTGGTTGATTGTTTGTTGTTTGATTGTTTGGTTGATATTTGGATATCATAACAAACTCATTACAAACTTAACAAGCTGAAAATTGATGGTTCTTAAAAGTTAATAAAAGGTTATTAAAATGATTTAATGATTTTAAAGATTAAAATAGGTTTTAATCAAAGAACCATAGGGTACCTTGTATTTGAAAGCATGCAAATACAAGTACATAGAGTTTTCTGAACTAGATTTTGAACCTCTAAACCTTTTTTACAAACAAGATCAACACCGTCCTTTTACACAACACTTGAGTCACTTGGGAACTCTTAGTGGGATAAGGTCACCTAACCATTTTGAGGGAACTTGTGACTTGAGGTGAGAATGCCTTATTTGTGGGATAAAGGTCACCTAACCACTTATTTTGGCAAACTCACACGTAGGTGTAAGTAGGGTATCTTGATTTGCAAACCATGTCAAATGGATCACCTGCGGTGTGGTTTCCAAATGGTGTTGATGGGATTAACATGCCGACTTTACATATGATGTTTCAAGTCGATCCCATATTTCTAGAAATTGCAAATGGTTGCAATCGTCAAACGTTGACCACCTTATTAATTTAAATTGTGGGATAAAGGTCACCTAACCACAATTAAATGTAATGTTGGGTTCTAGACTTTAATATTAAATGTCCTTAAAGGCATTAATTATTAAAAAAAACAATATCGAAAATACTAAAATAGATCTTTGTTAAATTTTGTAGATGGCCACAAATAATGAAAATCATGATAACTCATCCGCGTCCAACCAATCATTACGAGCGATCCTCCAAAAGGAACGTCTAAATCATAACAACTTTATTGATTGGTATCGAAACTTGAGAATCGTTCTCAAGCAAGAGAAAAGATCATATGTTTTAGACGACCCAATCCTCGATCAACCTTCCGAGGATAATGAGGAGGCCTATAACGATTGGCTGAAATACACTGAGGACTCCGTCCAAGTGTCTTGTCTCATGCTAGCGAGCATGACTCCGGATCTCCAAAAGGAGTATGAACATCACGGAGCTTACGACATGATAACCCAACTGAAGGAAACGTTCCAACAGCAAGCAAGGGTTGAGTGCTTTGAAACGGTTCGAGCACTCCATGCATGTCGTATGGACGACAACCAATCTATTTCATCTTATGTACTTAAGATGAAAAGTCATATTGACCGCCTCGAGAGGCTAAATTGTCCCGTCTCGAAGGAATTGGCCACGGATTTGATCCTAAATGGCCTTACCAAGAAGTTCGAGACATTCGTGTTGAACTACAACATGAATGCATGGGACAAAATCATTGGTGAGCTTCACTCAATGCTCAAAACGGCCGAGGCGGCCATGGGTAAAAGGGTTTTACCCGTTCTCACCATCAATGAAGGTGGGAACAATAAAAGGCCTCGTCCGGCACCCAAGGCCAAGGTTGCTAAGGGTAAGGGACCCGCTTGGGGAAAAGGGAAAGGGGTGGTAAGGGTACCACCCAAACCACAAGAGAAGAAGCAAAAGGTTGCTACACCATGACCCATGCTTCAAGTGTGGGAGATTGGACATTGGGCAAGAAATTGTCCTGTCATCTCCAAGAGTTGAAAGCCAAGAGGGATGTCGGGCAGACCTCAGGTACAATATACATGATTCATATTGATCTTAATGTTACATCTTCAACACATGGGTATTGGATACCGGATGTGGAACTTATATTTGCAATTTGTTGCAGGGTTCACAAGAAGTAGGGACTTCAAACAAGGGGATGTTAGCCTCTTCATGGGAAATGGAACTAAAGTCCTAGTTGAAGCTCGTGGGGACTACATCCTAAGACTTCCAGTGGCTTGGAAGTTATTTTGAAGAATGTTTTGTATGCTCCTAGTTTGACTAGGAACATTATTTCTGTATCCCAATTAAGACTTTATGATTATGTATTATCTTTTATTGAAAATGATATTCATGTTTCTTTAAATATATGTTCTATTTTAAAGCTATATCATTAATGGTACTTATGAATTGGTTCATGAAAATGCTTTAAATAGTTCATTGTACCATACTAACACCAAAAAACTCAAGTTGGATTTGAGTGATACCTATCTTTGGCATTGTCGTCTTGGTCATATAACAAAAACGTATACAAACTCTTCAAAAGAATGGTCTTTTAAAAACAAATGAATGTGATTCATTTGATGTGTGTGAATCTTGTTTACAAGGTAAAATGACTAAGGCACCCTTTAGTGGAACTAACGAAAGGGCAAAAGATTTATTAGGAATCATACATTCGGATGTATGTGGTCCTTTTAAGCCAATGACTAGGAATGGTGAAAGATACTTCATTACCTTTACCGACGATTATAGTCGCTATGTGTATGTGTACTTATTAAGACACAAAGATGAAGCTTTTAAATGTTCAAAATCTTCAAGAATGAGGTGGAAAATTAACTCAACAAGTCAATTAAAGTTCTTCGTACTGATAGAGGAGGTGAATACCTAAGTGATGCTTTCCAAGATCATCTTAGGAGTGGTGGGATTGTCTCACAACTCACTCCACCTGGAACACCACAACACAATGGTGTGTCTGAGAGGAGGAATCAAACCTTATTGGATATGGTCCGATCTATGATGGCTAGAAGCACATTACCTCTATCATTTTGGGGATTTGCTTTGCTCTTCGTGGCCCGTATTTTAAATATGGCCCCAACCAAAAAGGTGGAAAACACCTTTTGAGATATGGCATGGAAGAGTTCCATCCCTATCATACTTAAGGGTCTGGGGTTGTGAGGCTTATGTTAAGACTCCCCCCAAACAAATTGGAAGTCCGATCCACCAAGTGTATCTTTATTGGATATCCTAGAGATTCTATGGGATATTATTTCTATGATCCACTGGAACAAAAGGTGTTTGTTGCCAGAAAGGGTGAGTTCTTAGAAGCAAAGTTCCTTATGGAAGGAACTGGCAATAGAACAGTGGATCTTGAGGAGGATCAAGAACCAAAACCCGATGCACGTTTGGTTGAAACTAGCACTCAACATGAGGATGTTGAAGTTGATCAAGTGGTTGATCAATACACACAAAACGTTCATAGAAGTGGTAGAATTAGTAATCCACCTGAAAGATACGGATTTTTCATGGATGGATGCTATGTGGAAGATTCAGATGAGCCAACCACATACCATGATGCAGTGTCCAATTTGGATTGTGACAAATGGCTTGAGGCCATGAACGTTGAGATGCAATCCATGTATGCCAATCAAGTTTGGGAACTTGTTATACCACCTCTTAATTCCAAGGTAGTTGGAAGTAAGTGGGTTTTCAAGAAGAAAACCGATATGCATGGAAACTTGGATACTTATAAAGCTAGACTTGTAGCGAAGGGTTTCACTCAAACTCAAGGGGTTGATTATGATGAAACCTTCTCACCTGTTGCAATGCTAAAGTCTATAAGGATTTGTTTGCCATAGCTGCTCATTATGATTATGAGATTTAGCAAATGGATGTCAAAACCGCCTTCCTAAATGGATATCTTGAGGAAGATGTTTATATGGTTCAGCCTGAAGGTATGTCGATCCAAAACATCCTAATAAAGTATGCAAGTTAAAGAAATCAATCTATGGATTGAAACAAGCATCGAGAAGCTGGAATCATCGTTTTGATGAGTAGACAAAGAAATTTGGCTTTATCAAAAACGCTGATGAGGCTTGTGTGTATAAGAAGGCTAGTGGGAGCACAATACTTTCCTAGTATTGTATGTTGATGACATACTACTATTTGAAATGACATTCCAACCTTGGAAGGTGTAAAAACTTGGCTTGGAAGTTGTTTTTCCATTAAGGATCTTGGAGAAGCCGCCTATATTCTGGAATAAAGATCTATAGGGTTAGATCAAGGCGGTTGATTGGTTTAAATCAAAGTGCGTATATTGATAAAATCTTGAAAAGGTTCAAGATGGAAAACTCTAAGAAAGGTACCGTACCTATTCAAAGAGGAACGATATTGAGTACGACTCAATGTCCTAGCTCAAAGGATGAGCAAGATAAAATGAAGGCTATCCCATACGCATCTGCTATTGGATCCATCATGTATGCGATGATATGCACTCGACCAGACGTGTCATGCGCCTTAAGCATGACAAGCCGTTACCAGTAAAATCCTGGAAGCAGTCATTGGATGGCTGTTAAGAACATACTTAAGTACCTAAGAAGGACAAGAGATATGTTCTTAATCTATGGATCTGGTGATGAGGAACTCGTTGTAAAGGGTTACACGGATGCGAGTTTCCAAACCGATCGTGATGATTCTCGATCGCAATCGGGATATTTTTCATTCTGAATGGAGGAGCAGTCTCTTGGAAAAGCTCCAAACAGGATGTGGTGGCTCTATCAACTACAGAATCAGAATACGTTGCCGCCTCATTGGCAACTCAAGAAGCTGCATGGTTAAAGAAATTCATTGCGAGCTGGGGGTTGTCCCTTCCATTCAGGACCCTAGAGATCTTTTGTGATAACGAGGGTGCGATTGCTCAAATCAAGGAACCTCGTGCTC